>PTEX01000124.1:2148859-2253371 GCA_003342815.1 Eudromia elegans | reverse complement strand
ACTGGGTTTATATGCCTTGCTTACTGGGTTTATATGCCTTGCTTACTGGGTTTATATGCCTTGCTTACTGGGTTTATATGCCTTGCTTACTGGGTATCTAATCTCCAGAATTTTAGAGCAAACCATCACAGAAACAGACATCCAGGATGTTTCCAGGACCTCCATTTGCTACTATTTCATTTTGGAGAAAAAACTTCCACATTTGTTTTATATTTGTTTCCTCTCTTTTTAAAGCAAGATACAGAAGTGAAAATCAGCTGCCCTACGAAGCAGAAAAAGAAGAGTAAATACGATAAATATAACTGAAAGCGCTGCAAATAAGAGCACATTATTCCAGATCAGAACAAAGAAGTGCCACTAATACTAGGTTCAAGTCACTGTCTACTAGATATATTAAAATGCATTCTAATCATATTTGTGAGGAGGGAAAATTGTGCAAGGCCCTATTTATTAAGAAATATATAGTTCTGTAGATATTATCTGTCCATAGAACAGTAGTTAAATGATTAATTTCTTTTAACTGCTGAAGGTTTACAGACATCATGATCATTACTGGCACAGGGGGAGTTACACTCATGAAATACATGTGGCAATTGTTTTTTTTATTGTACCAAAAATCTCCACTTTCTAAAATATTTATCAGGCCCCTGGAGGCACATTTAGATGAAAATAATCCCTTCAGAATTTGGCTTTTCTTTTCAGAAAGTGCAGAAATGTTGAGGGCTAATCTGAGCAGCTTAAGGATAATAAAAGCAAATATCAGTTTATCTCCTCATCCTGATGTCTGAGGTCCCAAGGGGACTCAGGTCTGATGTCCCCAGAAGACCTGACATGAATGGGACCAGGACTGCACTCACTGCCGTGCTGTAGACATAGATGCATTTGCACGAGTAGCTTCATGGGGAATATTTTTCCCAGCTGTATGAACTGCATGAATGTTGCACTAAAAAACCCCCAGTTAATTAGTATTAACTGTTATCACCTCTTTTGTGCCTAAGAAGAAAATGACACAAATCAGCAAATCACACACACACACAAACACACAGTGAATTTAGTCAGAAGGGATGCTGACTCTGTAGTGTACTTCACTAAAAATGGCAAATGCAGTAACAGTGAAGTGATGGTAACTTCCCTATATAGATTCAAATTATAGCCAAGAGAAAATAAAAAAGTTAATTTTCAAACTCACTTTGTTCATTACGATGACTACTACTGCAAAGGAGACAAGGCCATGCCCCTGAATAAAAACAACAGTACTGCTTGAATGAAAGCACACGCTTCCAAAACTTGTAAAATATATTAGTTTTCTCTTCCTTTGCTTTGTAGCTGTTTTAACACTGACAAAAAAAAAAATTCCAATACTCAGATCTCAAGGCATTTCATAGTTACATGAAGATGAACCACTGAAATTATGAATGTAACTGGGGATGGTAATTGAAAACATTTTTTTTTTTTTTTTTTTTTTTTTTTTTGATTACCTCAAAGAGAGCCTTTCTCCTAGTTTTGCTGAATAAATTACCAACATTTCCTAAGAATAAATACTTCTTGCTGCATAACTGACTACTACTTTGGAAATAAGCTATCTGGAGAAGTAGAAGGTATATTAGCAGGCAGAAAAAATGGCATTTTATAAATATAAATACATTTCAAGTAAAGATTCCACACCCTAACCACTGACCTCAGAAGCATTTAAGAATAGATTATAAAAGGAATAAGACAGACACAAAATAAGATCCATTTACATGATTCATCATCATTTGTCCATTGGTGAAACATCACCCGTAGCTGGGTGCTATCTACTCTTACTGTGCTTGTACTTTCCATTGCCCTTCTGTTATACAGAATGAAGCTAAATTAGGAAAAATCCACAGTTTATTAATAAAATTAGTGAAAAAAGCCACAAAACACAAAGTTCCCATACCTCAAAGTCAGTATGACTGAAAGCTAACTGAGCCTTCAGGTTGCTGCCGACAGCAGGCATACGGTGCTCACTGCTTCGGATCACAAAACATCACCATCAGTTTTCAGCTCTCACTGTAACCATTATTTTTCTTGGCATGCCTTGCTTGAGCATCTTCCTAGCAGTGCTACCCAATCAGGAAACACTGCGTAGGTTATGCTGGTCTAGCAGGTCCCAGGATGTCATTCGATAGCAAAGTAGTTGTACATTACTCCCTTCTGAGCACAGAACATTCTTGAGCAAAAGTTATTTGTTGTTCATCAATATTGTTCCAGGGCATTACTAACCACTGCTTTCAACAGTGTAACTGGGCTATAACTTTCTAGTAGTTTATTTGGGTGCTATCTGTTTTGCTCTGCAAAAGAAATCCCACACAGAAGCCCATTTCTTCCAGGCTCCCTCCAAAACGCAACCAACTTTGGAGTCAATACCATGCAACGCTCGCACGGGATGGTTTTATTTTTACTGCTAGCAGGGCTGCAGGGGGCCATGAATAATACACAGAAAACAAATCACACAGCAGGAAGCAAAGCAGAAGACAGAAACAGCTTGGAGAGGGGCACTGAGGAGCCTGTGGAGATGACGACGAGCGCTGCAAGCCCGGCAAAAGCGACGGGCACAGCGCTTGGAGCGGGGACGAGCAACCCAACCCAGCCCAGCAACGCCACCCAGGCATCTTCCTACACCCCTGCAGCTCCTGAAGACGCAGTCACCAACACCAGCAGGATCCCAACGGCCACTAGGCCAGGGGACTCCTCCACAGCGCCCGGAGTGGCCACCAGCATCACCACCACCACCGTGGATGCACCAGGCGGGAACAGCCCCGGCATGACACTCTCCAGTGAAGGCTCTGCCAGCCCCTCCACTGCTCCATCCGGCTCCCCTGGCGCCCACGGAGGTCAGTGCTCAACTAGAGGTCCCGGGGGGCTGACACGGCTGCTGTGCTGAACACAAATCTCTGCCAGTTAACAGGAGGCTTCGCAGGATGTGTCAATCAATATGGATCTAGCAGAGAGTAATACTAAAATTCCTCAAACCAAACACAAAATGCACAGGCACCTTTTAAGATGGTTTCTGGCATTTCAGCTATAAATCAGCTGGTTTTTACACTTTATTATGTCAGCAAAAATGCACAGTCCTACACCATCCTGCAACAGCAAATCTCCACATCTCTCGAGTTCACTGGCATGGAGTGTTAGCAACAGGAGCACAGGATAAAAAGGATTTCAAATTATTTTTCTTATTTTTACAAGAGCTTGGGAAATTCTTGATAGATTTGCAGTGTTTGCTCACACTGGCACAGACCTGCAAAGCAACGGGAGAGAAGTCAAATAGCAAATACCTAACATGAAGCCAGGCAACTTTGTGATCAAAGGCAACTTCTTATAAGCATTCCCTGAGCAACTGCTCATTTTGCATTTAGTTATTAGCAAATTGATTTTGCCAGGGCAAATAATGGGAGATAAAACCACCACGGCACTTCCCTCTACTGTTGCTCTGAATCATGTGTCGGGTAAAAGAAAAGGAAGATCAGGGAAGAGCAAGCAAGCGTATGGCTCGAATGAGCTTTCAGGCTTTGAGACAGCACTGAAAAACTCATCCATCACACCCAGCACCAGGGACTGAAAGAGCACCAGGTTTTCAGGTTTCCCATCGTAGCTCTACAAATCACAGTGTATATGATTTTTAGGTAACATGACTTCAGAAAGAGAAAGTCCTAGGATGGTAGAAAGTGAGAGTGGAATATCTAATCTGACAGATTTATCATTCTGGTTCAACCGGTTTTTCTTATTCTCTTTCTCTCCTAGAGAAAAGCAACAAAGGAGGAGTAATATTTGGTGTCATTTTAGGAACCATTTTGGGATTTGTATTATTTGGCCTGATTGGATATTTTATCTGTGGGAAAAAAAGCTCTGAATCATTTTCCCACAGACGACTTTACGAAGATACAAGAAGTGAGCCAGGTAAGCAACAGCAAGGTATACAGAAGTCTTACGCATAAGACTGCTTTTTATTTCTGTCCAGTGCTGTTTTAAGTATTTTGGTCTTACTGAATTATCATCAACTCCACTTGAACTATGTAGTTTTACCTAAGCGCTTCTATTGTTTCTTAAATTTTAACTTATCCTATATACTCCTTAATCCTCCTCCTCCTCCTCCCCCATAACACATGCAAAACAAAAATCTTTCTTAATCTTGGAAATATCAGGAAGAAAAACATATCTAGTATCACGGAATCTGAAAAAAAAATACTGGAGTGTTCAAAAAGATCTCCCCAAATTTGACTGACAGCGAGCCAGCCCGTTTACTCAAGCTTCAGCTCTAGGATGAGAAACAAAACTATATCTCTTTTCACGAGTGAATATACATTAGGAGGCATAAAAAGATGATCTCTTTGATCTTCTACATAAATGCACATTCTGCAATACTACTGAGCAGAAAATAAAATTTACCTAGGAGTCTTCTAGGCAAGTTTTGAGCGTCCCATAAACTTCATTGTCTAAAAACACATAGATTCACTTAGACTTGGAATTTTTAATCTTTGAAACTTTGTAAAATTTTAAGAATTTATATTAAGCACTGTATCAAGCATAGCTATAACAAAACACTTCAGATATTATTTAAAGAACAACAAAATGAGAGCTCTCTTTTTGTATTTGCTTTTTTAACAAAAATTTTCAGTTTAAGAGAATTAATTCTATTTGTAATTCTGCAATTCTTAATTGGTATCGTATCTATTAATGAAACTGCTTTACACTATTGCCTACAGCAAAACCAGTTACTTGTTGTAAAAGACACTATCACTTTTTTTGCAGTCAACACAATACATATTTAAGTATTTTTATATTTAAAGGAATACATTTAGGTATTAAAGTGTCATAATCTTCCGTCACACCAAAGAGGTTAAAGACCGAGCTTTTTTTTGCAGAACTAAAAGCTGGACACTTTGAATCCAGACTTTTTCCAAGTTAATACACAGAGAACAAGAATGTTGTATAGGACCAGCTCATAGGCTGCCTTTGTGGGTCTGTGTATAATCATTTAAACCCAGCCTGAAAGGAAACATGGAAGTTGCTTATATGACAGTGTATATTTATTTCAGCCTTGGCTAGTAGTTGCATTTGAAATGGGAAACCTTGTGAGCTATAATGTCTTTAGCCCATAAAGTGTCCACAGTAACAGGGAAAGCATCACGCACATGCTAGGTTGGCAATAATTAAATGATCCTTTTCAGTTCTCCCGTGGGACAAGTCACTGGGGCCACCCGACATGAGCTTCGCAGGGACGTGCTGTGACATAACAGGCGCAGACAAGGCTGCAGAAGGCGACACAGTGTGCCTGGAGGGGGACATTGCCATGGATGACATGAGGCCACCCCTGCCCTCGGAATGACACGTACTTCACCCTGTGCTCAGCCCTCTCTATAAGCTCCCGCTTTCCCAAATGATCTCGTCGCAGCTGCTCCATTCCAGCCACTATCACACAGAGGACATTTGCCACATGGGACTCGGAGGATGCAGTGAGAAGGGAGAGGCAGTGCCCAGCAGCAGAGCATCGCTCCTCTGCTTTGGGGCTCGCCCTGCAGTCCTCCCCACAGCATACTGCACGTGCTTGCCTGACAACAGCAAACACGAGCAAAATTCCCTCTTACGTAACTTCGTTTGATATTGGACAAGAAAACTAAAATGATAAAAGCTAGATAATAAGACTTTAACAGCCAGATGGAATATAACACCAAAGTTAACCACCTTGATGAGAACCTGCTCTGCCGAATATTGTTTATTAAGGACTTGGACCATTACCCCATGTGCACCTTTTGAGGGAACAAGATGCACAGAGCTAATTTGATTTGGATTACTCATGGGTTGAAATTTCCTGGGGATGATGAATCTACTGAGTAACATGCCTTGTGGCTCTCTGATGATACAGGCTTACAATCACTATCGAAGGAGAAATCAAAGGCTGAACTTCTACCTGTCTGTCAATCTCATCTGCTATCTGCATAGCAGCCTAGATCTGCAGAAAGGTTGCAAGTGATTTTGGCACAGATTAGAAGGAAGAAATACTTATCTCTGCATGAAAGGAAAGGAATTCTCTCTGCCAAGGACACAGGCATCCTAAAAAGCACACTCTGGTTTTATTCAGCTAAGTAGTAAATGTTATGGTGATATAATACAAGTGATATCACAGTTCATCTGTTTGCCAATAACACAAATGCCTAAATGTAAAAAAAAGAACAGGAGAAAGACAAAGCAGTAAAGACACAGAATAAATAAAATCAAGTGCTGAGAAAATAACTGTTCACAGAAAATAACCACTGAGAAAATAACAATATGTGCTCATTACTGAGACCCTGTTAACATGTCGTACTAGCTTGGGGATTAAGGATCAAGTTGAGGAATTTACAGCCCTACGTGGCTGAGCATGTGGCTAAAAGGCAATAGAGTTGAAAGGACACTGAGAACCTACCAGCACTGTCAACATCAATTACCACTTAAACTAATAGCAAAATGTATTTTAGGACTTGATGAGGCTAATTTATAGCAATTGCAAGGCTACCACAGGCAAGATTAGGAGCTAATGCACAAACACCACTTCGACAAGCAATTAAAGTGTGACTTTCAGTTATATTTATATTAACTTCTAATGACTTAACTGTGTATTTAGCATGTGTGTGACAAAAGTTTATACTAGCAAAATTAATAATCACCTCTTAATATCAGTCTTCCCTATTTTCCAGGAGCAAAATACTATTAACTTCAGTTAAAGCTAATTCTATCAGGCAATTCACACTGAAACCACAACAATCTAAGGCACTAGTACATTGACCTTCTGAGAAAGGAAGGGTTGTTATTGATAACTCTTACTCAACAGTGGCCTCTGTGCTCTCTGGTTGGCTTGGGGCCACATGGCATCATGTGAGTGAAGAATTTGAATACAAACAGTTAAATGACTATAAACATTTAATATCAAATCATTCATTTATGTCCCACTAGCTCCCATCAAAGCATTCTCCTTTATTTCATAGCAGTTCTCTACTCTCTGTCATTTTTATGTTAACTCCAGACCAGTAAATTATCCTGTCTGTTTGCCTCTAAAATGATCTCCACTTGCATGATAATAAAAAGCAAGTTTAAAGACATTAAAATCATTACATTATGCATAAAAAAAAGCTATTACTAGTGTAGAAATTAAAATACATGCATGATGAAATGATAATCTTTTTTTTAATGTTATTTAAAAATATAATCTCCCTAACCTTAGCAATCACATAAAAGGGACAGGTAAACTAAAACAAAATGGAAAAAACCCCACAGAATTAAAACTGACTTACCCCAAATTGCCATGAAAATAGCAAAGAAGACTGTCCCTCCATTATCAAACAAATGCGTAACCTGAATAGAAAATAAACACATCATGAACAAATAATATTGCCACTGCCTTACCTCCAAAGAATCACAGAGTACATAACAGCAGAAATCAAAAGCAGTATAATAAGAGATCCTACTCCCATGTTTCTTCCATTTATCCAGGTCTTTCACAGACATTTCAGATACAGGTTTCAGGACTGTTTGCTGCACAAATACTGTGAGCTGCTCTAGGTATGGTCAGAGATTAGAAATGCCTAGGCATTCCCATTCATTTGCTGGTCCAAATTTAAACTCATTATTTTCTATTTTAAGGTTTTTAGAACCTTAAATCTCATCTAATTTTCACATGCTCATGGATCACCTCAAGCATCTGAGTGGGTCATATGATGTCCCGCCTCTTAGGAAAATGTCACCATTTATATTACAAAAATCTAGGGGTTATACATGCAAGTTGTGGTATGAAAGAGCATGTAGAAAGCTGAAGTTAAGGTCAATGTAGTTCCAATATATTGAAAGAAAGCAATTAACAGGGATTTTTCCAGGGATAAAGGGTCTAAATTTGTTTAAAGAGAGATGTTGCTGAGCATTAATAAGCAGAACAGTAGCTTTAAATTCCCATCTGAGAAAGAATAAATTATTATGAGATAATTATGAAAAAAATATAGAAAAACGTTGAGGGGCACATGTCACAAAGAATGTGAAGACACAGGAAAAAAGTGACACAGATGTTTTTGATACGTATCATCTTAAACTCTGCAGACAATAGACAGTGATTTTCTACCCTTTGAAATATGAATAGTGTGTCGCGTTCTTGACAAAGAAACTTTGCTTTTATTAGCGTTGAGTCATGATTTTGGTTTTGGGGTCAACCTGGAAGCTCTTGCCACGAACAGAAAGCCTTCCTTGTGTCCCCAGGACTGCACAGGTTCTCAGATGAACAAGAGCTGCAACCTCACAACGGTGCTCAAGTGATTTTCATTCTTTCCCACAAGGCTGTCCTTGTTGCTGCTGCCTAGTAAGTTCGTAGGAAGCCAAGGGTATTTGCTAAGACATCTAAGTTGATAGAAAGAGTGGTGCTGGCCTCTGTATTTTATTCCTTCCCAGGTTAAATGATTCCAAAATTATCTTTTTACAGCATGCAAGGCCGGCTATATCTTTTACGGTACTGAAGAAAACGAGAATTTACCACCTAGTATTTGGTATCAACAAGTGCAATGTGCTCCCTGTATGGATCACACTCTGGGATCACCACGTGCACAAGTGTGCCCTTTTGTTTTTCTTTTGCTTTCATAAGGCATGAAATCCACCAGGGTAATAGGTATGAGACCAACTTTGACCTCATAGAAAATGTGACTTGTGAATAAAGGCAGCAGAATAGACCTGATGAATATTTACATTTCAGTTTTGGATGTGCCTATATCTGAATAAGCGGTTTGGGATATTCTGCTCAGTAAAGGCGCATCTTTCCAAGGAAAGACAGAACCAAAACAATAGAACAAAATCCAACCCAGCAGATAGGGTGCTGCTGAAAGCAGGAGCTATGTACCTGGCTCCATATCTAGCACCATTTTTAGATACAGAGTTTGGGCTCTAATTAGGCAATACCACACCCAGAACAAACCTGACAGGCTCAAAGCCTAACAGATAGACCCACCTTGAGCAGGGGCACCGGGGCAGAAGTGGCATGCACTGTATGCCTCAGTTCTCGTCAGCCTGCATGCCTGGCCGATATCATCACCACCACCACACGGGACAGCCAGAGCTTTGAATCCTCAGCAACCCTGCGCTCGAGGGCAGGGCGCGACAGCAGCGGGACTACCTGGGGCTCAGCACTGACTAAAGTGTCCACTGAACGCGGACAGGATTGGTGACTTGGCCTCTCTGTTACTCAGGTTACAAGCCTGACATTACATTCCTTTCCCCTACATTACAAACTTCACTTGGTGAAGTTGGTCAGTAACGGGAAGGAAAAAGGCATCTTTGTGTTTTGCCTCCAGCTCTGTGAGAAACTTGGCAGAAAAAACATCTGCACTATAGGATTTTTCTTTTCCTCTTTCTTAGTTTTATTCCAACTGCTCCTAAATGTGGAAAACTGGCACAAACTAAATGAATAAAACCCTTGACAAAAGTTCTAATAAGGTAAAACACAAGCACAAGGCCTTCTACAGACAAGGCAAGTTCCTTGATGATCAGGCCCAGGGAGGGAAAGGTTACCTAAAGTAACTTAAGTAATTAACTTTTCCTAATTAACTCCATGCTTGTGCATTTACATATCATTATACAAATTTCAAAGTAACAAGCAAGGATTACAAAATTTATTCCAAAATGAATAGCTTCCCTAACACTGTAGCTCTCTGGCTGTGCACGAGGAAAATGAAGAAATAAATTATGTTCTAACAATAAAACCCGAGTATATTATAACCCTGTGTAATGCCAGAGAATCCCTTTAAGAGCAGGAAATCAATCACCAAATATGCAAGCAAAACAGCATAAGTAGTAAATTGCAGGGGAAAACAGAATAAGACTTTCCAAGAAAAGCTTTGTTGCTCAGCAAATGTTATAAATTGATAAAAAACAGAAGAAATAAAAAGATTTAGTAAGAAAATGCTTATAAATATTAATCTTAGAATCATCTCTTAACGTTTCAGAGACTTCACACTTATTCTATGTATGACTTTCACAGGTTGAAAACCCTGAGAAATAACATGTCATGTAGGAATCTTTCTTTGTTCAAAGAAGGCAGCCATTATACAGTCAAAGTAGACTTTTAGACAGCAAGTATCTGGAGAGCAGTAAGCTGGTAATTACCTTGGCATACATGCAGCTTTCATTGAGCTTCTGGAGCGTGCAATTGCGTTCACACATAGGACACATGATGGTTTCGTTTGCCTCGCAGATCTCCTTGCTTTAGCATTAGCATAGGAAAATAAAGGTTGTAAGAGGTCTTTAGCATTTCTGACTCTTTGTTCTCTGCTTATCATCACGTCTACACTGTAAATCTGGATCATCACTGGATATCATCACATCAGCATGATGTGCTGTCATCGACCACTCATACTCAGCATGAGGTACATAATTTTCTTGATGAAGGCAAAAAGGAATTAACAGCAAGGAAGAAACGAGCTTTCAAACATATAACTGTTGTGAAAAGACTTCCCAAAGCACCTCATCAACTGGTGGCCTTTCCCCATCATTTATCCACGCCGGGACGCAGAAGAGGTCTGAAATGATCACACTAGAAAGGCAGCAGTACAAACCAACAGTTCATTTCCCAATAAGCACATCTATCAAATCCCTCCTCTGAAATAACAGCAAATAGAAACAAAAGATCACACCCACCCAAACACTACATACATGATCTCAGGTCCTACTTCACATACCACCATTCACTAATTAAAATAATTAACAGAGACCCTACAGCACAATGTGGGCCTGGCCAAAGAGTTATCCCCGGTAGTCCTTAAGCTGAGTGAGCCCAGTCATGTCAGAGCTACAAGGCACTTCTTGAAAGAAAAGAGCACAAATAAAAAGACTCTTGAAGCCCAGCTGTAAGTCCTTCCACATTACCACTACTTTACATTTTTCCCAGTTTAACTGTGGGAGGGCAAATGGATCAAAATAGATTTAAAAGCATATGAAACAAGAAATAAAAGCACATGATCTGCAATTTTTTCGGCACTTGTGAGTCCTGAAAACACAACCTAAATAATCTGGGAGCTACTCTAAACTTCAACAGAGATGAAAATTAAGGTAAGCAACCCAAAATTTAGGAGTAACTGCACCTTCGGAAGAGCTGTCAACAGTGTGGTTGAGCCCTCCAGGGAGCTCGGTGATGGGAACCACAGTGCTAACAAGCTTTATTCCAAGCTCCCTTGCTTGTCTAAGGAGAACACCCTCAGTTCCAAGCTGCTTCCAGCAAAACCGCCTGTCCTGTGTCTGTGTTGTGACAGAGAAGGGCTCTGCTCCCTAGCCAGGCAGAGACAAGAAACTCCTGCTGCTAAATACGGCCGGGCACATGTGTTTGCTTACATGAGTACGATACATTCCTGCTCGCAGGACGTGCTTTGCCTGCCTCTCCTGGGCTACCTTCTTCCTCCCTGCATTCGCTTACTCTTCGGATGCCAAATGCACTGGGCAGGGGGAAGAGGAGACTAAAAGGCATTTTCTCTCCACAGCCACTGGAGGGAGGCTACACATTAGCTAAGCCAAAGCCACCTCCTTGATGCTGACAGGGAGAGGGACATCCCTGAAGAAAAGCCCATGGCTTGCTCATGTGCTTTATGCTGCAGCCACTGTGCACTGTATAACACAATATTATTGTTTATTGCCTTAAAAGAATGCTAACACAGAGAATATCATAAAGATAGCATAGTTCCTTGGCTGATACTTTTACTGCATTTTATTGCATTTAATATGGTTTGAAGTCATAAAGTCACTCAAGAATTTGGTACATAATACAAAACCTACAAAAACACCTTAATTACAGCACTGAAGAAATAACAATATAACAACACCCTTTGAAATGCAAGATAAAGACAGTTCCATAAACAAAGATAAACTATTCCTGCCCAAAGCCTAGAAAGCAATACGTCCTCCGAAATCTAGTGTCATATGTCAACAGCCCAAGTATCCAAGCCTCTTTGAACACAGTCAGAACGTTCAGAGTACCATTACTATTCAGTGTGCTGACACCTAACACAAACCCTTGTAACAGAGCGGTTTCCTGTGAAATAGTTCTTAAAAGTCAGCCCTTATTCTCTCATGCTTGTCACTGTTTCTAAACTGATATAACCCTTCTCAGAGCAAAACCATAACAGTTAGAAATGTGAAAACTCTCTTCACCTGGTTACAATCTCCCTTAATTCATGTTTTCTTGCTGCAGTTTACACCAACATATTGAAAACACACACATCAGATTCCAAGTTCTATGATATTTACACTACATTTAGAGGAGAAAAAACACAAAACACTGCAAACACAACAAGGGCATAAAGAAAGCAAGGCTAAGTAAATGAAAAGTTCTTCTGATGGAAGTAATAGGCAGGATGTGTCTAAAGAGGGAGATTTGCCCAACTCCTTCACCTATCAGTTCTCACTAGGATGACAACCATTGCAGTGTATCTTACATCTGAATCAGCATTTGGTGGGTTTCCTTACAATCAGAACGTGAATTACTGCAGATGCAGGATGTGATGCGTTAAGCATCCAGCTTGATTGTTCCATTTGATTATCATTTCATGAACATCACATTTAGAAAGCATATGCAAGTTTAATTATTTAAGCAGTGTCAGTAGGTTTTTAATTACCCCAAGAATTTTTATGTTTTTAAATGGAATTTTACCTTACTTGGCTAGAATCCATCGTAAACAAGCCATAAAGGAAAACGAAGAGCCCAACAAGTGCAGCAGGGATAAGCATTCCAGTATACCATCCCAGCCAGGCAAAATAGAGCCCAATTTTTTCACCAAAGTATCGCCTATGTGAGAAATAAAAATACATACGTTCTTTAAGCATAAAGTTTACAATGATCTTGTTTCTTGGTAGTAGAATAATTCTAAAAAGTAGCCAGGATTATGAGCTGATGATGAAGTTATGTGAACAGCAGTCCCAAATCAATAAATTTTAAATCAGGTTGGTAGGATATTCCAGTGATACTAATGGTGCCTTCATGAAGGCAGATATTTTATAAGATAACTGATGTGGCCTGCAATTTTCACGTTCTTTCCATGTCATGCAAGTAGATTTATGTTCATTTGAAAGAAACAGGCCTGCACAAAAGACAACCCAGAAGAGCGAGCCCATAGAATCTGTGTTACATTTTGCCACATAGAATGGCAACTTTACACTTTAATAAATTCTACAATAAAACATAAGGATTTTAGCACTATGGTTATTGTGGTGTTCATCTCACAGAAACAAGCTTTTTTCAAAGAAATTACACCTGATTAAATCCAGAGGTTGGTATTTGTACCACATTCCCCATCGTGCCCAGCGCTCGTACAACAGGTGTCTGTGATTCTGTGCTCCGTGTGTTTTGATGGGATGTCTGCTTTTGTGGCTCCCCTGAAAAGCACAAAGACACATAATACAAACTTGATAAAAGGAATGTGGCATGGGAAGGCCAGTTTCTCTAGGAACTAATGACAAAATAACAAGACTAGACTACGTAGAAGCTGCCAGCTCCTTATAAGGCCTATGCGCAATAATTCTACTTCACTAGTAGATGTATGTGTGCTTTAGCTTATCTCTTGTTCCACAAATTTTCCCAATATGCATGCGTGTATTTTTTTCTCCTATGAAATTTCAAAAATTTCTATGTTATCATCTTGATTTTCTAAGATTTAACTTAATCCCTGATTAAAAGGATAGAAAAGGAAAGGATAGAAGTTCAACAAGGGCAAGTGTAGGGTCCTGCACCTGGGGAGGAATAACCCTAGACACGCCTACAGGCTGGGGACCGACCTCCTGGAGAGCAGCCCCGCAGAGAGGGACCTGGGCGTCATGGTGGACGACAAGTTGACCATGAGGCAGCAGTGTGCCCTCGTGGCCAAGAAGGTCAATGGGATCTTGGGGTGCATTAAGCAGAGCGTCTCCAGCAGGTCGAGGGAGGTGATTCTGCCCCTCTCCTCAGCCCTGGTGAGGCTGCACCTCAAGTACTGTGTGCAGTTCTGGGCTCCCCAGTGCAGGAGGGATGTGGAGCTGCTAGAGAGAGTCCAGCGCAGGGCCACAAAGATGATTAGGGGCCTGGAACATCTGCCCTATGAGGAAAGGCTGAGAGAGCTGGGCCTGTTCAGCCTGGAGAAGAGAAGACTGAGAGGGGATCTGATTAATGTATGTAAATATCTCAAGAAAGGGAGTGAGGAGGAGGGGGCTGGCCTCTTCTCAGTGGTGGCTAATGATAGAACTAGGGGAAATGGCCAAAAATTGAGGCACCAAAAGTTCCACAGGAACTTGAGGAAGAATTTCTTAACGGTGAGGGTGACAGAGCACTGGAACAGGCTGCCCAGAGAGGTGGTGGAGTCTCCTTCTCTGGAGATCTTCAAAACCCGCCTGGACATCACCCTGTGCCACATGCTCTAGGGGACCCTGCGTGTGCAGGGGGGTTGGACTAGATGACCTCTACAGGTCCCTTCCAACCCTAGACATTCTATGATTCTATGATTCTATGAAAAAGGCATTGTTTCTGGTCTATGATTTCCCCCTCCCCCCCTCAAAAAAGGATGAAAACAACAGAACTAGCGTTACCCTGAAGTCCACACAGGACTCTCAGGGGCACTAAAAGCAAAAGATGGCACCTATCTGACCCAAGAGGCCTCCTTCCAGCCCTTGCTTAACGTTCCCAAAAGCCTTGAGGAGTCACCTCGTGCTTCACAGTGTTAACAGCTAACTGAAGCGTTACCAGCAATATTCAATTATTCATCTAAAATATTCCTCCTCAATATACCCTTGTGTTCAATTATTAATACCACATAAAAATTTACCCAGCAAACTGAAAAGCACAGGTCACTCCCTGAAAGACAAGATCATGTCTCAGTATCCAACCAGCGCAACCGGAGTTCACAGCTGCAATTACAAAGCTGCTGACTGGGTGATCATAGCATGAAAGGCCTTTAAGATGACCCAAGATATGTCTCTTGCCTCCTCCTTTTCAATACACAAGGACTGGCACAAAAGTCCTGAAGACAAAGACGCATCTTTCATTCATTTCAGCAGTTATTAAGTAGCCTTCAAACTACTGAAGAAGATTTTTTTCAAGCAAAAGTTAACCACAACTATACAGAAAGCAGTCCAACAGGAAATGATTAACCTCTTTCCCTTTGATCCACCACACAGTGTATTGGATAATTAAACATTTTGTACATGGCATCTAGAAATAATTTAAAGCAAGTCATTGGAACAACTGATGTTCTTTTTAAAAACTCCAAAGGCAATGTCTATTTAATAAAAAAAAGGAATATAACAATACTCTAGATCAGTACAAAGCTGCTCCAGAATATTATTACAATGCTTTGATACGGAAAAGCCAAAAGCCAACATCCTATTAGGACTATAAGTGAAAAAGACTAAAGAGATTACATAGCACAATAGTTTAAAAGACAATAAAAAAAATAGTATCCCAGAATATTAACATAAGTTTTGCTTTAAATAAAAATTATAACATACAATTAAACAGGTTACCTCGTGGGGTGGAAATGCAGCTTCATATGTTCCATTATTTAGTAATCTATTAATACCTAAGAGGGAAAAATAGAAAGAGATTAGATCCCCATTAGATCCCAGGTCAATTTTCTTTTAATGTTTGTGTTTGAGTAGCATTAATTTTCAAGCTATGTAGTGAGAGCATCACTTGGCATTTGAAACTCACGATGCTGTTAAACACATCGGTGACCAGCTCTACACAAAGCCTCAAGATTTCTGCATCTGTCAAACTAGAGGGACTTTCTTAATCTAACGCCTGCAACTTCTCTCTCCTAGTTGGGTGCTCGTGCCAAACCGAGAGTGAGAACACAGCCACAGTTATGTGCACTAATCAGAGCGTGATAGAGATTTCATGGCTGACCAGATGATCCAGCCCACGGAGACAGTGATGTGGACAGACAAATCCTTGGGCAGCAAATCTCTGTAAGGTTAAATCTAACCTGTTTGTTGTTATTTTCTAACACAGCTGAAGAAATTTGTCTAAGATCCATGCTCTTCAGCTAGGGGGTTTCAAGACAGATCTGCTATGTGATTAGCATAATAATTAATTATTAAATAAGTAGCAACAAAAAAAAAATGAAGTAACCTTTGAAGGGATACCTACAGTAAATAGCTGCCTCAAGAAATAAGTTCTCATGAAAGATTTCAAATGTGCTTATTTCAAAACAATTATGCCAAACTAATCTCAAAATGAAGTCTGACCATCAGCTTCAGAGGGATCCTGCACTTTTCTTGTGACTGCCTTCCTTCGCAGAACACAGGCAACAACTTTCTGTAATTTCTATCAGAAATATACACCTTTAAGTACATGTGTGTGTGTGTAAATATGTATAAATTAAATTCTTGCAATAAAACTGCAATAACATATCTTCTATTAAAATGAATAATCAAGGCTTCTAAAAAATTGTACTGTAATAGGCATGTCCTTAAATAAGCTACGTATAGCTCAGATTGACTCAGGTGAACTGTAAGCCCTGTAAGTCAGCACAACTCCTAGAATCACTCCTAGAAAATTCTCCTTAGCTAGCTATCATTTACATTACCTTCGTTATAGCTGGCTATCAAGCTATCATTGCCTCTCTAATTTATTTTAAAATATATTCTGTGAAAAAAGCTGTCAATTTTTCATTGAATTCTATAATTACTGGTTGCCATGTTCAGTCAACTCTATTATTAACCGAATAACAGATTTTAAGGGAGGGCAAAAAATTTTGAGTTTACTTCACTGATACCTTTTCAGGCAAGGAACACTAGCAAATGTTTACATATTCAAGGAAAAAAACATAGAGCATGCTCACCCATTTTGGATTTGCCATCTTCATACTTGGTTCTCTGTAGCATGTGATGCACTATTCTACTTCTGGTGGAGTTGCTGAAGAAGCTGTCTTTATTGTTTATAGTAAAACTGTTAAAAAAATGCTTTTATTACACAAAACAATGCATGGGTGTTGAAACAAAATGGCTCAATACTCTCTTCTTAGTGATTTAGTGCCTCTTTACATTTCTGGGTAACTGCACAGAACGTAAAGATATTACATATCATCTCTGGATAAGCTGTTAAATTTTTCATTATCCCAGTTTATGGTGAGGAAAACAAAGCAATTCAAACTAATATTTTTCTAACATCTAGATCATTTCTGTTTTGAATATAAAACTAAAATACAAATCAGATCTTCAGAAGTAGTGAAGACCATTCTCAAACTTATTTTACTGATGAATTAGGGCTACATCTGGGTTAAAGAACTATTAGCACCACTATTTAGCCTGGAAATACAAATCTCCACACACCAGACCCTTCGGTAGCAGCTTCACGAGCCTCTTCCTTAGACAGTCCCAGGATGGGGCCAAACCCTTTCCATCCTTCCCAGATGGTTCAGATTAAGCCAAAAATCTGTCAACACAGGAGCTTTCACCTACTCTGCTGTGCCAAAAGTGACACTGTTGCAGTTCATAATTTCAGCTGACTTCATTGAGAAGCAACACCAAAAACAGATGACTGACTAAACACAGTACAGTCAATTGCTCACAAAATTGAGATTATAATGCAGCTACTCTGTCTTTTCAAGCCAGTCATTTTTACTTTAGTTGATTTTTTTTTTTCCAATACTAAAGAATTAACCCACAATAATTTAAAAACTAAGAAACCTCCAGAATTTTCAATTCTTTCACTGTTTTGGTCCTTAAATAAAATTATATTGAAGAAAATTGTATCACGGTTAAACTACATCACCATCAACCCACTGATTTGAACACATACGTATCATACAGTTGTTCTTCAATGTATATTTTTATACTTATACAGGAAAAAAGCTTTTAAAAATATGCATTTGGCTAAAAAGGAATGTTGCTGTTTTTAGCTTGCTTCCAGGTTTTCCCAGCTTCAACAGATGTCTTGGTTTTGTCTAAGCAAGTTTTGTAATTAAGCACAGCAAGCTCGAGCAACAGTCTGCATTTTGTTATGTAATGCAAAGAAACAATTCTTCAGCAAAAAGACCACCTTCCTTTGTCAGGGAAATGTTGGACTATGCTATTGAGTGACTGTCAACGGATTATAACACAGTGTAGTTTTTAATCTTTGGGAGAAAACCTGCAGAAAAAAAGTCATCTGTGACACTGGGTATTTGCCAGCGACCATCTGTTAATGGTGACCTGCACTTGCTGAGAAGCACAACGGAAATCTCCCTGCAGACTCAGTGCTACATTTCCCGGGCCAGCACTTACTGGTGGATGCGTGCGCGGCTGAAGGGGGCTGTGTAGCAATCTGTTTCCTCAAGATCCGGCAGTGCCTCCTTATCCAGCTTCATGGGATTTCTGGGCAGCCAACTTTTCAGCTCTCTCATATTCCTCTGCAAACTGAGACCATGAGAAGTCAGAATCCCTCGCTCTCCTCTGTGTCACCTTTCTCCTCCCATCAGCGCATCCCTAGCGATGCTGCACTGTAACTGAAGTGAAGCCCCCATATTTTCCCTACTAAGTAGCCACAAGAAAACAAGTTCAAAAGAAAAATGAAGGGTGACCGTTTGTGATCTCGTCTTGCCTGCTTGACTCAAGTACAACTCATCCTGCAGTTAGTGAGGTTACGATTTCACATCATGTCGAGTTCAGGGAAAAAAGGGAACAATAGAAAAAGTCTGTTAATGATTTGTTTTCAAGTCACAAAATCATTTTGCAGGATAGTTCATTTAGCAGCACTGTGGACTCCTGACTTCTGCTACATCCACTGGACAACAATAAGGCTAATTCCTCCTCCCTCCCCTGGCAACCTAGGCACTAAATTCTTTTTACATACATAAATGACTGCTCACAGCAGAATTTTCTGAATCAAATCACTGTCAGCTTACATAAAATCTTATTCTGCAAGATTTTCATCCAAATCCTCAGGCTGATATTCCCTCAGAAAACACTCTATGTAGATATAAAATAGAAGACGCTTTACACAGAAATTTTGATGTGGCTGTAGATAAAAACTAGATTAAGTTTTCTCAAAATTGTTACATAATGAACAAGAACATATTTTTTGCACCCTTTCCCCTGTATCTATTTTATACTGGTAGCATTATCCCTGTATATTATATACTAGAAACATTCAAAGCTTTTAATCTACTGGCAACTTGTCCTTTAAAGACAGGTTTTATAGAGGGAAACATCTAGTAGAACATAGTTAATTTAACAGGGAATGCTAGAATTTATTTTCTTATTACTTCAATTTAGCACTCCTCAAATTCCTGTATCGTCTCATATTAAACTGCAATAAAGCTGGATATTTAAGGACCAAATCTCATCTTACAGGAATACTCTATTATGACACCAGAAGCACATCAGGGATCCAGAAAATCACCCAGATTCTAGAAAAATATTCTCTATTTTTAATATAATTTGGCCTTACTGAATATTTATGCAAGATATACAAACACACATATCTTATCTCCACAAAATACATATCATTGAGTACCAGATTGATATGGGCAGCAAATACTTGTTCATGTTAAGCAGAAGCACAGATGCACATTTCATAATTAAGAACAGGTGAAAACACTAAGTAGCACTCAGACAAGAAGCTGCTTTTGTAACAATGTATCTCTCAATACCAACTACATAAAACCCACTACCTCTATTTAACATTGTATCAAAAAGAAATCTAAGTCAAAGATGGGATTTTTACATTGCCACTTAAATTTGATTTATAATAATCCTAAAATGAAGCAGAAAAAGAGTAGAATCACCATGTGCTGAGATTTTTTTAGCTGATATAAAGAGCATGATATTAGAACTTTCTACATTGTAAGATTTTGTTTTGAGGATTTTTTAGTGTTAAAAATATGATCCAGGATAAAATTGAAAAGTTTAGTTTGATTTCAATCAGCAAAAACCAATGTCTTTATGAAATAGTATTGGTAACACAACTCTATTTGATCCTAAGCTTTACAAACCAAAGACTGTAACTACATGCAGAAAGCTGAAACAAAGGTAACCACACCCCTTAGGTGCCCCCTTTGTTCAAATAATATTTTACCCTGAGAATTATTTCATTGGCTCCCGAGGAAGTACTCACACTACTAAGTTTTATACAGTGAATTTAAGTATAATATTCTCATTTTATTCTCTTCATTTTTCTCTGTTAAGATGCCTATTTCTTTGAAAGCTAGGAAAAAAAATAGACATGTAAAAAAAAGAAAACTATCTGATTTAAGACAGTATTTTATAGTTATATACAAAGCCATAATTATTTTTCCCTCAAAAAAATAGATAAATCTTAAAGAAATAGACCCTTTTAAAAAAAACTCACTTCTCTGCAACATGTGAAGCCATGAAGAACAAATTTGGAATAACCTAAAAAGGAGAACCCCATTACACTTGTGACTTCTCCTTCAAAGTAAAAAGGCTTTTTATCTAAGATGTGTTTTTTCCATTACCTCACTGGGTTACTGCAAAGCTCATGCGTTCAAATAGCACAGAATATTTCAGCTAAAAAAGCCCATCTCCCCATGCACAAAAGTAATCCAGCCCAACAAACCTCTTTTGTTTGCTCATGTTTTACAGTGAATTCAATTTCATGGAGGTTTTATTCTAAGTGATAGTAAATTCCAGAGAGTCTTTGAAGAATTTTTTAAGGTATGTAAATAAATAAGCAAAGAGACAGCACACAAAAACGTATCTCAAGTGAGTGACCCCTTATATAAAATAAGTACTGCATTTACCTCCAGGTACCTTAATATTGTTTTGTAGGTGTATTTAAGGACATCTGTAGATAAATGCTGCTACCAGATAAACACATCAATAAGTTCAAAGTATGCATATATATATATATATGTGTGTGTGTGTGTGTGTATATATATATATATATATATAATGCCATGAGGTCTAATATACTAATGTTATAGCATATTTTTAAATTACAGCAACCTATTAAAAATCTTACCTTTGATACATAGTGTTAACATCTTTTTTCTAACTCATATACTTTCCTCTCTTATATACTCTACTTACTAATTTAGAAATACTAATGAGATACTTGCTAAATTACAGAAAAGTACAGAAAGCTTTAAGAAACAGCTACAGCAGTAGAAGTTGGAATGACAAGACACGCATGGCAGCAATTTTAGAGCTTGCGTACGTAGATATAGCTTCTTCTTTACAGTATTAGTTAGTGCACAGTACTCTTTAGTGTTCTAGCAAAAACAGGCAGAAGAAAGATAGCCAAATTCTCACAAACTCTATTACAGGAAGTAGCGTTTGTCTCTAGGCAAAAATTATTCATCTGGCACTAAAAGTACTTTCTGAGTTTGTTCACAGGTACTGTATGGTTTTATTTGCATATTTCAGACACCTGAGCTTTCAAATAAGGAAAATCCATCTTTTTAATTTATTTATCATCAAGGACTGAGCAGATGGATTATAGGTAAAATAAGGCCATCTTCCAGTAAAGCTCTTATTTTGCCTTTACATTACAATTTACCATCACTTACATTTTGCATAACACGCATGAAAATGGAGCAAGCATATGAATGACTGGGAAGAGGAAATATGCAGTTGTAAATTTATGCTATAGATTATTTTATTTTAATAAACCTTGTTAGTGTATGTAAACACAATTTTCTTGCTTGACTGTTCAGCAGTTTGGGGGTTATTTTTGCTACCTGATCATCTTGCAATCGGTATCATGAGGCTATACAAATTGTTCCTGAGAAACCATGAGAACTCTTGATCATCTAAAGCAATGACAGGAGAAGTTAAATGTAATCTCATCCCGAAATGCCTGGCAAGAAAATGGGTGATAGAGAAGTGTTCCAGAAGATTTCCCTCATGTAGCAATTTTCATCTCTTCCACAGCTCATTAGGATTTACACAACATCATTATGTTTTACCAACCAGAGCAACAGGGAGCAATCACAGCTCACAGTGTCCCCCTCTTCCTATTTCCCTTACTCCTCCATGCTCTTTTACCTGCTGCTGTTGCTTCTGGTTTTAACTACTATGTTTGGCTCTCACATCATCCTGGGCAAAATTCTGGAGATTCTCAAATTTGGAGGCATTTATGCTATAACTGAATGCTTTTCAAATATTCATATTAATGGCAGACTGAAGACATGCAACCTCATTAAACCCTAGGGAGTTAAAGATGTTTCACTGCAGTTATTCCATCAGCCATGAAATAAAAATTCAAGACAGACTTTGACATGGGTGCATTGATTAATATTGACCAACAGGACACATTAGAGCAAAGCTACGTTTTTCACATTTAAGCTTATAGCTGACCACTACAGTTTATCCTATAAGACATGATGCACACAAAAATATCTTGTATCTTAGTGACAGAAGATGTAGCTATAGACATGGCTCCAGTATTAAAACTTGCTGCTAGGATGAGGCTTCCCTCACCTCAGCAGGAACCTTTTTGCTTTTCTAAAAGAAGATCTGGCAAAGCTTTATAGTGCCGCGTCTTGGTACAGCTGTGTATTTTAGCAGCTTGAATTAACATATTTTGAGTTGTCAGAAAAACAATCTACTCCCCAAGTTTAGCGGATAAATTTACAACTGCAAACATGGATTTTCTTTAGCAGGGTGACTATTTGACAATATTAGAAGCTACAGATCACCCACCAACCTGCCCATGGTTTTGCTCCTCCAGTCAGTGTAATAACATTTTTTCCTGAAAGAACAGCAAAAATCAGCAGAGAATAAATCAGGAAGCAACTGAAATGGACATATATATTATCAAAGACAACTGGACATTTTATAACATGCATTTTCATAGACAGAAAAGTGAGAAACATTTTTAAAAGTCATTTCATTGCCATGGTTTCACATATTTTCAAGTTGGAAAACTGTTTTTCTAGCATTTAAATTTTTGATTTAATTTATACCTATGCAATCACTAATTCATTCACAAGAAACCCTCTCAGCAGAGTTCAAATGCTACCCCATTAGTATTCCCTCCATGTGATCTCTCTTAGTATTTCTTCCATAAATTCCATAACTCCACAAAATCATTTTCAAAGAATTAGAAGAAGTCTCCATAGTATTAAATACTGTATAGACACTATGCACTAAACAGCATTAATATTAATGCTATTAAACACTGCATGCACCATCTTCACTCTTTTTGGTATCTCACCAATTTCCCTTGACATTTTGCAGGCAATTGAAGAGCATTACATGTCTTCAAAAGTCTAAGAACATCACTTGAAGCAATTACTTCTATACTAAAATTCTCTTAAAGCAAACATAGTTAGATACCTCAATTTCAGGCCTAACACATTGTTTTTAAATCATTCGCTTTCCCCTCCACTCTTCATTCTAACACATCTGAATATAATTCTGCTTCTAAGTAAATCAGGTTTCCCTCAGATGGCAACTTTTTAACCTATAACCATGGAAAAAAAACCCCATAACTAAGAAGATCCAACTGCTCATCTGGACAGTATTTGAGATTCATTAAAGTTACTAAAGTAATATCATTGTGAGTACATTAAAAGGAAAGGAGCGGAAATATAGCCTAGAAAATATGTGACCAATGGAAAAATTATGCATCTACAAACCAGTAGCTTTTTGGCAAGTAGAGACTTGATAGTTTTAGGCAGAAGAGCAAAAGAAACAATAAAAAATTAAAGGCTTTTAAGTCATCGCAGTTTTTGGAAGAAAAAAAAGCTGCTTTCAATACCTTAAATGGTCTTAATTGTTTTACATAGAGTCCAGCTAAGCTATAGAAACACCTAATTTATTCCTTACACACAGGGATAATTAGTTTCACAAGGGATACTTGTAGACAGGTGAAATGAATCTTTCGTGGCCATTTCTGAAATATATTATAAAGTTTCACTTCAGGTAAAGATTGCTCAATTTAAAGAAAACAAAACACCATAACATACATCCCCAATGTATCCTGAGCTTGCTCTTCTCTTGTATGACACAGGCAGAACCCTCCACCGCTTCACACATTGCCTGCCACGTGAATCAGCCAGTGGCCACAAACACATACTTGAAATCTGTGACTTAGAAGTTACTATCACATTTATCATCAGTTTTTATTACAAAAGATCCTATTTAAAAAGTTGTCATTTCTCTTGCAAAGGTTGCAAAATTTGGTCAGTTTTATTTGGCAAGGACTAGTGATCTGTTACTAAAATGATGAACTTAAACTACTTCTAAAACCCAACTTAATCTAGCAACTTTAAGTATCAAAGTGGGTGAGAGGGATTTTTCGCATGGTAATTTAGAATGTTTATGTGTGGACATATTCACTTGAACACAGTTCTATACTTACATGTGGACAATGGATTGTTCAAAACAGAGATCTCAAATGGCACTTTCCTCTTATAGTCTTAAACACACAGAATATGACTATTACAAAAATTTTTTTTATGGAAAATAATTTGAAGGCATCATTGATCAGTGTGAAAAGTCAGGATAGTACTAGAGAATTTAAAACTGTTTTTGAGCTAAGGATTCTTCTGCATGCCTTTTCTGGCTTAGGATCGGTGGCAGAGCTGCACAGCGATGGCTGCAATCAGCAGGGAAGTGCAAGACAGAGATCTGGACAACTTAGGTGAAAAGAGAGCGCTGTAAGGGTATCTGCCCCCGGGTCACACACAGCTTTGGCATCTGATTACCAGTTTAACTCCTGATGGCTTCAACACTAGCAACAAAGCTTTCTCTGGAAAAAAAGACAGTTACTGGAGTGGAAAACATTTTCCTCCAGTCAAAAATTCTGCAACATTACAGGAGATATTAACATATCTACAGTATTTATTGCAAAAAGAGGTAGGACAGGACTGGCAAATAAAGGATGTTTAGCACCCAGAGGAAGGACCCACTTCAAGAGGGGGTAATTTCTGAAACACAGAAATCCAAAACTGTGTGTGAGCCATTAACAGCAAGTTCCACAGACACACGCTTGATTTGACTTGCCTTTAATCCTAAAAATAAATGCTACAGGTAGAAGTGAAAAGAATGATGAATATTTTTTGTTTCTCCTTTCTCCTTACCATCTTCTGGAATAAAATACACAGTATGTCTGGCACAGTGAAATGAGGGGATGACACTGCCTCTTTAGGGTAAATTCTACTTTTCTAACGTCAAGCAATGAATTAGAAATTCCTTAAAATAGTTTCCACAATACCTGAAAGGCATCCTGATGTTCATTCTTTCTGCATACTTGCACAACGTCTCCCATGGACAGTGAATTTTAACAAACATGATATCACTGTTTGTAACAGCCGGCTGCAATGAGTAGTAACAAATAAATACACATTAATAATTCAATCCAAAGTGGTATTCAGGTTTCTAAAATCATTCTTTAGGCTCAAATTCGTCTTTCGGGTCCCAAGTGCCTATGCAGGCCTGAAAATACTCTGAGTCAGAGAGAAGAAAATTAGTAACATTTTTTTCCCCAACCCCTGAGATACTAGCAACTGTCAAAAGGTATTTGTAGCACAGAACTTTGCTCACGACTCCAGCAGCTGTACAAAAAGGCTCTCTGTGGTAATTTTTGACCCAGATGAAACGTGTGCATCCTACAGCTCCTCTCTAAACCATCCACAAGGAGCAGTTTCTAGATCATTCTGTGCACCTCCTCTTTAAGGAGCAGGGCACTGAGGTGCTACCAGAGCAGCAGAAGGCTGCAGGTCCTGCTTTGCCAGAGCATCTCACGTATGCAATAGCTAAGTACTTATGATCTGCTATAAATTTATAAATGTGGCGTCCCTATGAATTTAATATTTCTTAAAAGCACAAGAAAGACTATACCCACATGTTCTCCACCATATATTGATTTACACTTAAGTATTACAGGTCTCTATACTTACATTTTCTACTTCTATCTCAAATTATTTTCCCAGGTGTATTTGCTTGGGTTTATAAGCAAATGTGGCTTATAAAAGCAATTCAAATCAGTTGAACCTGACTAAAGTTTCCCAAAACACTTGATTAATACAAGGTTTAGCAATGGAAGATAAAACAAACTTTAAGTAAAGAGTTCTTAACATTTAAAACAGTCTAGTCTAACAATTCTATAAAGTCATTTTAGATTTCTGCAATACTGCTTTTTTTTTAATCAGAACTGTGAAGGAAAAAAAAAATGCTCCTAAAAGACAACTGCACACCAAATATGCCAGACTTAAAACTATTCTTACCTGAGATACAGACGGAAATCTGAACCTATAAAAACTTTTTTTCCTAAAATTGTCAAAGCTTATCATCCAGTCCAGGTGAAATTGCTCTGATATCAATAAATATATCCAATTTATTTTTATTTCCCTCCTCTTTTTCTCTCGTAGGCTCCCAACAATTCTAAAAATTTTAAACAAAAACTTGAAAATATTTTAAAATTTTTATTTTTTTAGGAATATCCATCTTGCTATGTCAGCTAATACTTGCAAGAATGACTTAAAAACAGTTAAAACCTGATTATTTTAACAAGTAAGCTTATTCTGCTGAGTTGAAGAATATCAATCATGAAAGACCCGTGAAGTATAGGAACTTACATCAGAATGGATAAAACTGACATCCTTTTTGTAAATAGTTTCTGAAAGAGCAAAAATCCATGGCTACTTTCCTTATTATTATCAATATCCCAATCACAAGAGCAACAATAAAAGTTTTTTTTTATCTTTTTATTTTTTAAATGGTACTAGAGGAACAAATAAAGCATTTGTCCATTAACTTCAGAGAGGGCTGCTGAAAATCCCTGAGATGCCACCCACTGCAGCACCCAGACTCCTGCTCAGCAGCAGCATGCAAAAGTTTTAAGTCAAACCAAAAGGTACCTTCTTTTTAATATTTTAAAGCTTGACTGTGAGCATCTGAGTAAAATTAATTCATCTCTTCAATATAAGCAACCCCATGAGAAGAGATATTAGTGGAGAATTTTGGCAAAGTATGTATCTGTATCAGATCAGAGACCACTTGTCAAAATCATCCTCTTGTGGCTTTTAACCAAGTACTAAAATTCCTCAACACCATTTTTTTCAGTATCTACTCAAAAAAAGTTTTTACAGTGAAAGTTTGCACTAAACATTAAATTTACATTTAATTTTTACCAATATCATAGTAATAGAACTGTTCATTAACTGTGCATGTTGGTGTCTGGCATAGCATTAAACACATACCAATTAATTATTATTGCATATTTAACAGTATTAAAAGGGGACTATTAAACCAGTTAATTCTGCAGCCAATCACTGATCTGGCTCGAGGGGAAAATATACTATACGAAAAAGCCTGACTAGAAATGTAAGGCATCAGAAATCTTAAAAATTCAGAGAACAGCAGGATTACAAGGATTGTTTTATACCACAAGCTACAAGACTCACCTCTCGCTCCAGCATCAAGCCTTCAGCTCGCAAGTTCTTCTCAAATGTGCTTCTTTTTTCTACCTGTGGACTTGACTTTTTGTAGACCAGGATGTAATCAATGCGTTTCTTGCCGTCCTTGAAGAAGAGACCTGATGATGCCATGGCATTCGTTTCAGTCTGGAGATGATAAAGTAAGTATACACTAAGAATGGCGTTCACAAAAACAAAGCAGGCCTGTCATGAATTACATGTAATGAAGTATTTTGCAAAGTATAAAAATATTCACCTCTTTAAAGGATAAATATATAAAGAACAAGCTAAAAGAATCTTTTCTTTTGTGTCAGTTACTCAGGATTTCAAATTAATTACAATAAAAGTACTTAATGGCAAGCATATTCTAGCTATTATTTTCAAAAAAGCTTTGAAATTAAAGAATAGATGGACTCCTGCCCCTATTGCATAGGCAGCAGGAGGAGTGCAGCAAGGATAGCTGAAAAATCAGTATTTACTGTTTTATTGAATGAGGAAGGTCTAAACACATGCACAACGGCCAGGCATAATTCATCCTTTTTCCACTCATACTTACTCTGAGAGTTACGTGCTTTAAAAAAACCAAAAAAACCCAAGAGTGATATAACTACAAGAAATGCAGGATTAGATCTCAGCAGTAAAGACAATGCACGGAAGGAAAGCCATGGGGATTTTTGCACCTAGACAAATCTTATGGAACAATCATTCTTAAATACTCTGCAAAAGAGAGAAACCATTAAAAATATTAAGACTTCTGATTTGAACATTTTCCTGGATAGTCAGGGTCAAGGGTTTTTCAATGCCATGTTTAAATCTTGTCGAGTTCCTTCTCACCCTGCTTGTAAACATGAGGGATTCTCTGACCTTGAAATGGGAAAATCCATTTTAGAGGTTGCTACTGAAAGCTATTTTTACATTGTCTTGTGTGTGATTGAGAAAAGACAGCAACTATCAGCTGCTGTCAGACTAGGACGAGTTTGAAACCTGAAAAGGTAAACTGTGAAGTTATCTTTTTCTGGAGATTGCGGCTCTGCTTTTTACCACAAACTGTCCAGAATAAGCACAGTAATTTTTAGCAAAATACGTTACACCCATACATATGTGAATAAAAATGTGTTCATGCCTTATGATGCACTATTATTTAGGATACAGTTCTGAAACTAGCATGTTCAGGTTAGGTGATATGAAATATTTAATATCTGAGGTTATATCCAATAGCACGCTTTCTGCTGATCAGTAGAAGAAGGGGTTGGTAGTATGTGATATAATGTCATTAGCCTAATTTTAAAATTCTAGAGTCAAATACAAAATTACGTAAGTCACCGAAAAAACAAACAACATCTAAAGAACAAGGAGGCAAATCCAAGAAAAAAAAAAAAAAAGAAAAAGAAAAAGACTATGTAACTGAAATCCATGCAAAAAACACTCAGATCCTGCTCAATTGTAAAACAAACACTCACCAACAGGACACAAAATTTACCACATTTTAAAAAGAGCTTCTATTTGCAGTGGCACATTTTCAGTGAAACTGAAATAAAATGAAAATAAAAGAGCACCAAGATATTCTCCCTACTTCCTGACTGTATTAGTGTGTAGTTCAAATTAAGAATCGTTTTTCTGCAGTGTATTCTTTTAAGCATCTATTAACCAGCACTGCATTATTTTCCATTGCAGGAAGTTGTGTAGAGCGCTAACACAGAAGTCTGGCCGCAGCACCCGCCTTCTTCCCTGCTAAAAAAGGAACGAAGCCTTTGGGCCTTTTTTTTGATTTGCAGCCATATTAAACCCCAAAGAGATAATACGTGATCAGCTGACATCTAGAGCCTACCCTATTTTCTTACCTCCTACAAAACTTCCTTACTGTGCACTTTTGTCTGACATACAGCTTTATCTAAGAAACCAAGAATTGGTTCTTTATATTGATGGAAAATTCTATTTTCTCTACTTGAGGTAAACTATGGAAGCCAATGAAGAGGAAAAAAAATGTTTGGGGAAACCTGCCTCATCATATTTGTAGGGCATCAGTAAACTACTGAGAAAAAAAAAATAGTGATCAAAACATGACTCTGTGTCTCAAACCTTTTAACAGTGCAAACTGCTATGTGTTTGGTGAAGTGAGGAGAGTATTTGTAATATAATCTAGCAAGCTAATTTGCATTTAAAACTATGACTAGGACAGTTCACAAAAATAGCTGGATTTTTACATCAAGACCCACTATTCCTCATCCATTATTAACTGTATATAAAGAAATCTCAAAAAAATAGATGACATCATCTAAGATGCAGAAATTTTGTCCTTATAACATTCTATATTTTAAAAATACAAAGTACGACAGTAAGAGGTTTTGCTATACATTGCTTCTTTTCCTTTGCATTATAATTTCTAGATGATTTTCCTGAGTTCTAAAATATCAGCTCCTCTTTTGTCTTGGAAAGAGGTTTTATTGCAACAGCAGAACAGATTAAGAACTATTTTTCTTTTTCTCAGACCAGCAGCAGTTTGCAGAGAGGCCCCTCCAATGCTCATACTCTTATCAGAACTCCTTGGGTTTAATGCTCCATAAATATTAATGATCTGCACTGCCAGCAGAGAGAAGTTTTCCATCTGTGCTTCTCAGGCCACCTTCAGAGAATTATTACCTTATTCTTGCAGATGCAGAGATACATCTGAGCACTCCTGAAGGCACTTAGCACTGCCACGCAGTGAACCAGAACTACACTTGATCGATTTTAGCCCTGATTCATGCTGCTCTGGTTTCCCCTCTGTGTACTTCTGGGGTCCTGCTGTGCTAATAGATATTAGCAAGAATATCTCTGGCAGTAAAATTAACTGGTAGCTGAGGCGTTTTCTGCTTTTATGAAGGAGCTCCAAAACATATAGGGAGGAACAGGGAGCAGCACTTAGTTACCAGGATGAGTAAAGGTATCCCAGGCACTAGCAGCACCTTGCACAGCCTGTCCTGCTATAAGGAAGGCAAGTTACCATGAGCGGAGATAAATGTTCAGTGAATCCAGCTCATAGGCATTCTGCCCAAAGCATATTTATTATTTATCTGCTGTTGTGAATCTCTGATTCACTCTTTCACTTTTTTTGCTCTCAATGGAGTGGAAGAAAAAAGAATCAGAAAGGTTTTTTGTTTTGTTGGGGTTTTTTTTCTTCAAAATTCTTACTCTCAGAATCAGGATACATGGGCTTGCTTCACAGTTAAATATTTCCCTTTCTGATCTACTGCAATTCTTTGAGTTTCTTCACTACTTGCCTTCATCTTTGGGTTGTTTCAATTTTTACAACAATTGGCTTGCAATTTTTGCAACAAACAACATGAAATAAGGCGTGAAACAGTAAGAAATTCAGAATACTGACATTATCGTTCAACTACAGTCTACAGCTTACACATGAAAAAAGTCTATTTGAGTTTCTATCCAAAGTTGGTACAAATATTTTCCTTTTATTTAGACAACATGGAAGGATGTTTTGAGAAACTGTTTTTCAGATTCTAATTAATAAGCAATGTCTTCTTTACAAAGTGGGAACAGCTGCTTAACTGGTTCTCTTTCTCCAATTAAACAGACCAATTCGCAGAAATTATAAATATTTTAGTTCCCCAAATTTCAAACTACTATTCCATGCAGCAGATAAAACTGGAGCCAAGTTTTCAATGCTTTCATAGCAAGCAATATGCTAGCACAATGAGCTGGGACACATCCCAAAACATCAAGGAGCTTTTAGGAGAATGGGACACTAGGCCCCAGGTTTGTTGCATTTGGTTCACTAGTAGCATATCCATGAGGAAATTTTGCAAGTCATTGAAAAAATAATGACATACGACGTGTACTTTTTTTTTTAAAACAGACACTGTATACCAGTGGGAACCTCATTTTAATATGATTTATAATTTAACTTTGTAATTAAACAAATCACAGAACTATGTTAATGGTAACTAAAATCTTTGCTGTGGCATTGTCACTTTAAAGTTTGATAAAAAAAAATAGATTTTTTTAAAATACTGAGAACTTCATTAGATGTCTGACTACATGTGTAATTAATCCATGCACAGAAAAGAATAGAATCTGAAATTTTCTCAGTTACTTAGGCTACCTGAGGTAATTGCCAAAATACCTCAGTTTCAGCAAAGTAGTACTGTCAGGTCTAATCAGTTAGGAGTCAACTGTTCTGAGAATGTTAAATTCACGGGGGCCTTAAAACGTTCATAAATAAAACAAAATATGTTTATATTTAACTAATCTTGGAGAAAGTTGGTTTTGCATCACTGATCCCTGAGAAATAATATATTGTTGTTATATTGTTTTATATTTATACTTTTTTTTTTTTTAAATATTTATATTCTATTTGCAAAGAACTAGAGAAGATCTACGCTTATGCTATAGCGTGATTCCAGAAGTGACAGCTATGTTTATGGGGGTGAGGGAAGCCCACAAACACAAAATGTCTCAAGAAATAATTTTTTAAAAAAGCAATATTTACGAAAAATGCATCATCTCCAGGTTATATCCCATCAGGTACATCTAAGTGCATATTATGTATTAATCCCATAAGAAGTAACAAGTAGCTAAATTCAGAAGCCAATTCAACAAAACCCTATTTAGAAGTCTGATCTCTACATCCAACATGCTTCAACATGCCCAATAATTGGGCTATTCCAGACCAGGTTTCTGTCTCACTGGTAACTTGTAATTCATCTCTCCTCCTCCATAAGTTTTCAGCCCTTATATCCATATAATCTTCCTTTTTTCATAAGCTTTGACAAGGTGTCCCACAGATGATTTTTGGAAGAACCATATCCTACCTTTTGCTTTCAATTGAGGCCCAGGTAGCTATACTTGATGCACCATAAAAAAAGCTCTACAAGGAAACAACTTCTCCTTTTACTCAACTTCACAATTAGCTACCTTCAGATACTATCCAAAGTAAAATATAAGTGTAGAGAATATAGATGTAAAATTAATATTAACATATTACTATTATACTGCAACAGGTCATCCACACAAGGATCCAGAATGGTGAGGCTTTACTTCAGATTCATCACTTGGATTTTAATTTACATGCTTCTCATTATTGACTGGTTTCAACAGTGACCCACAAATCTTTGGTCATGTAAAAATTCAAGTTCCTTCACTGTGATATGTAGCCTAGAAAAATCAGATTCTACATTTTAATAAACTATTCTAACTTACCATCACCACCAACCCGGAAAGGAAGTCTGATGGAAAAAAAAATACATTTTACAGATTCTACTAGCATTTTCTAGTATATAAATGCTAAATAAAGAGCAGGAAATTCCTTTGGTAAACATATTTTATGATTTGTTTCAGAGTATCCTGAAATTTGACAGCAATGACAATTATTTCTATACATTTTATATGTAAGCACACATACACAGAGTAGCAGGTAACATCATCTAACAAGGCCATGGAGAGCAATTGAGTAAACTCCCACTGGAGTCCCCATGACAAAAGAGCCCCGAATCTAACTTGTCTTTCCTCTTCTTTGAAGAAGAATGAAAGGCAAGCAAGATGGACTTAAACATATTTGCTTTCGCAGGGAGAAAAACATATCTATGCTCACTGACCTACTGCCGACCTAAGATTCTCCTTTCATGTAGTATTTACTGGCAAGGAGTCATACAGCCCAACTGGATAGGACCGTATGGAAGTGCCTACAATACAGTCTATATTCTAGGACAGAAAATTCAGCCTGGAATGGAGTGCTGTGGATGGGGGAGGAAGCAAAGCCTGTAATTTTAAATACATTAGTTGTGAGAGGTCAGGAAAGGAAACCTAACTTTTCTTTATCTTCCGTACCTTCCAAATAACTTGATTTCTAAAGAGATGTTTTAGAGATAATAATGGATTTGTTCAGGACTATTAAATCATGTGTGAGAATGAAGTAGTCATGGAAACAAATTGAGGAACTAGGACAAGAATTCTGACAGAGGTAAAGTTTGACATGTGAACAACTTTAGTAATGTATAATAAAAAAAACCCATAAAATCTAAATGAATAGCTTTCCATGCAGAAATGGGTATTTCTCATGCAATAAGATTTTCTATCAATATAATTTACTATTTTTTTAGAATGTTATAAGATAGAATTAAGCAAAATGATGCTGATTCCTGGCTGACTGATGAAAATCATCTCATTTATATTAATCAGCGATTTCCCCCTAATACTGTCAGTGTGAGTTTTGTATTGGTGGTTTCAGTATTATTCAGCCTGAAAAACACCATGATTTCAGTAACTATCATATACACGCAGAGCTTATGGCTCAACTTTCAGCTTTAAGCATTTCTGGCAACAAATATTTCTCATGCTGACTGCAACAGCCTGATTTCCAGGACCAAAAGTGAGATCAGTGCTTGCAGCAAACATCAGGATGTTTGCAATCAAAAATAGGACCGTATAATAACACCCATCTCTTAAGTTATATGGCATTAGCTATAAAGGTACCTTTAAAGATTCTAGGCCACAGCAGCATGTTTATTTAAAGTAGTACTAGACTCATTTTTAAAATCTGTAAAATCATCCTCTGCCTAAGGGATCTCTAAAATGTGCTTTCTAAAAAAACTTTTAAGAATTTTACTAACTTAGCAGACTTCGTCTTGGGCTTGAAGAGAGTTTTCAAATGGGTAAGCCAGAAATAGATCTTTCATATCCTTTCTTTCAATTACTTAATTGAGAAAAAAAAAAATCTGTTGATCGATTTTAAGTGCCTATTGCCTTTTTTTTTCTCCCCCCTTCATTTGTGCATAACCATTAATATAACAACCTTGGAGTGAAAACTGGGGTCAAAAGTACCTGTGCAAGCATATCTCCACTATCTCCAAAGCAACAGAGACGGGTTAAGATGCCGTAATTAGCCATGCTAAAATGCATTCTCCTCCACTGCTATCACCTGATACCATCTTCTGCCTATTTATACATTAAAAATAAAACATTTTTATAGCCAGATCTTGCCTTTCAGTGTGTGCCGTTAGCTCCCGCTCAGCAGAGGAGCAGGAAGTGAAGTACTGCATGTATCAGTGATCGATTCATGGCATTGGACAGTGTAGCACAAATCTAACTTCAGCAAGTCACAGAGCAGTGCAACTTAGAGTGGAATTAAATACGAGGAGGGGAAAAATGACAGAAAATTCCTGCAAAAGTGTGGGGGAAAAAGAGAGAGAACATTTTCATTCTGCAGCCATTATGTTTTTAATACATTCAGTTTTTCAAAACTACCTACACGGACTCCTGTAAGCACAATACCTGCTTAGGTCAGATCCTATTCAACATTAAGCTGGTTCTAAGGTGCAGTGCTAGCGTTGGTGTCTGTGGACATTAAAAAAGAGTTTTTACATATATAGCATTTCTTTTCAGTGCCCGAAACCATAATGGGAATGTGGCAACTTTTCTCTAGAAATCCTTCCTTTGCTTTGTCACATAACACAACAGGATTATAACTGTTACCCATATACTCTCTTCAGACAGGTGAAAATTGTAACACAAACATAGCAAATGACAGGAAATATAAGTGGTATTTCTCACATATTCCTCTTATTTTGCCACTGTGCAGGTGAAATTGTTACAGAGAATTCTCTGCTTCTGGCTTCACTGTTTCTCAGTAAATAATATTGTTACTCATTCAAATACCAAGAACATAGGCAACCAGATGATATACCAACCAGATGATTTACCAAAATAATCAGATATTTCTAAAATTTCACAATTGCAGCAGTGCAAATTGGTCTTATGGAAAGCAGCACTTCACGCACGCAACCTGAAATACGAAGCAATTCCTGAACAAAACCTGTATCCATTTTCATCGCGTCAGCAAGACAAGTCCTTTGTTGCTGAATTATTCACATAGCTCATCATGGAGAGAGATAATATCACAAGATCAACAGTAATTTGCAGGTACTGCAAATTAGTGCCTTAGCAATTTGTTCCTGAGAATCTCAGGTGTAAAACAAGCCTTTAAAAACAAGCCTAAACTAAAATTGTTAATAAGCAGGGAAGAATCCACATTTATCCTTGCATAGATGCTGCATTTTACACTCTGATCAGACTAAGGGGACTTTTTAAAGGCAGAACACTTTATTCTGCAAACAGGAGAGCACTTACCAGTTGTAAAGCTGTAGAGATGGTTTCTCTACTCCCCACTGGAAGTTTTGACAACCTCAAAGACTCAGGAGTCTCCTTGTGCTAGTTTAATACCAGTTTGGGGCAAAAGTTTCAGAAAGAAATTGTCAGAAAAACTTATACAGTAACCCAAAGGCAGAGTAGTATCCCTTTTCTAATTTAGGACTAATTTAAATCCCTTCTACCTTTTCATTTGGAAGGAGGCAAACAGGAAATCCAAGGGCAAACCTGCTTGGTTGTCTCATTTACAAAACCAGTATAAAAAGCCTGTGAGGAAACCAAGTTTCCAAAGGAACTGCTGAGATAAAATGGTTATCAAGTTTGAAAGCCAGATGCTTTGTCTGAAGACTGTTTCTAACTCTGTCCAGTAGATCAGACCATACGAAGATGGAGAAAGGAAAAGTGGCTTTTTGATAAAAATTAATACAAACATGAGGCACCCTTTTAGGCTTTGAAATAAAGTTAATTACTAACAGCCTATAAACTTGGCATCTGTCCTGAATGTATGGCTGTGGGGAACATGATTAGTGGTCACTTTTATATTTTATACAAAAAAATTTAAAAAAACCCTTTGCTTTACCAAAATGTTTATCTGCCTCTATTCTCTTCCGTATTTGCCCTGCCTATTGCTACTAGAACTATTTAATTCTCTCTAACAGAGCTTTCATCCTGTGGACTCGGCATTGTTTTTTCTTCTAGATCACCTTTAGCATAAATAGCTTTGATTTTTCTTTATTCCTCGGGCAATCAAAAATAGCCATTAGTTCCTGAATGTGGTCCTACACTCTCCTATACTTGTGAGATTTTTCATCTTTCATCCACCAGCATGTCCAAGTATCATTTGCATTTTACTTTTTTGCTACAGAGAATTCCATTCACCACTTCTGTGGGTCAAATTACAATACTGGAGCCTCCTAAAATTGTGTCCATGAAAAGCCTATTTAAGCTGTATCAAGCCATTTAAATAAACCGTATTTTTAAATTATTTACAAGCCTTGTGACAACTGATAGGATTTAATGAAGTCTGGAGGCCATTACCTTCAAAGACGACTTGGTTCGAGGTTCTGTTTTCTGCCTGGCAAGCCTGCTTTGAATGAGCAGCGACTGATCTGTGCGAGTGTCGTAATTCCCGTGTTCCGAGTCGTCCGTGTACGTGTCTTTGGCCTTTCCTATCTCTGGAAAAGCACAACATTGGGCTCATTTTAGGTTATTACAGAGACAAACTAATAATGATGACATAGCTGCAGTTAAAGTTGAATATTCTTTTTAAGTATCCACTTTTCAGTGACTTGCATTATATCTTATCCTGCAAAAGCTGCTTATTTGAAGCAATACGACGTTTGTCTCAAACTAGAAGAAATTATTTTGGGGCAGGAAGCCTAAAGACACCTCTTTATTACCACCCAAGCAATAAAAGCCCAGAATGTTCTTCAAAGCAGTTAAAAAACACACAGAAGAAAAAACCCACAAAGTGACATACAGCAAATATTCAGAGGCTTTTGGACTCGATTCACAATTTGAGACTGAAAAAACACAGATAGGAGCATCCTGAGGACATAATAAATATAATAAATTTAACTGATGTAAATGTCTGATTGCTACAGACACCTTTTAATGCAAGTTGGAAAGCAGTTAGCTTTTTTTGGGGGAAAAAAAAAAAATCATTTAAATGATGAAAAAATGATTCCCATACAGCTATATCTTGAGTGAACTGCAAATACAAACCCATGCATGAAAGTTCCCCCCAATTCCTGAGCCAAGTTCCCATCTCAGTTTTCACGTGAACATGGGAAAAATCAGCATCACTAGGAAGAACATTTAGCCCAGTAATTTTAAACCCGAAGGAGAAGCCAAGAAACAAGTCATGGTTGCTGGGGGAACTACAGTCTTGAATCTTCTTATTTTTATATTCCTACAGACTCATTTGCAATAACACAGTATTTTTCATTAAAGTGAAAAACTAATTCTCCATGGAAAATATTACAGAAAAAAATATCCACAATTATCTCATGTAGCCCATACATTACTGACAATGGAATATTAAACTGCAACATTTATGGAGATGTTTTTCATCCATTTCGCCACTTGCACAGCAATTACAAAACTGAGTCCTCACTAAATTTTGGTGTTGAAATAAACCTCAATAAATCCACGAAGAGATTTTTTAATGTCTGAAATAACTCATTTTAATTGATAGAGATTCTAGCTCAGGGATTTTGTTCAAAAGAAGCAATGTTTTAATCTAATATACAGATTTTAATCTAATATACATTCAATAAGACAGAATGCAGGAAAAAGGCTACGAAGAAAGTTTTGGATAGAAGGTATGCAAGGTAGGAAAGAGGAGGCTTAAGGCACTGTGTGGATCTCTCTCACTCCTAGTTGTGATGAGCTGCTAAAGATCAGCACCTTGAAATAGAAGCCAGTGAAATGAAGAGAAAGGTAAATGAAACCTCAGCTCTTGCATCTAGATTGGCTCCCTGAGTTCAAAGGGAGGCTTGTAGAAGTAAAGTCTACTTTTAGGAGGAAAGTTTTGCCAAATTTGATATCATGAGTACATCTAATACTCCAAGAAAACTTTGCAAATTTTAAATAATTTACAGATCTGAAATGTTTCCATTTTTTACTGAATATAGTGCTTCTTCTAATTATTAAACATTTTTACATTTTCAAGAGCACAGTCTTAAACTATAACATATATTTTCTGTTAAAACACTATCTTCCTTTTAGAGATCTCTTATCTTGGCTAAAATGTAAGTACAATATCCACAAAAATATGTAACAAAAATAAAATTTAAAAAGTAGATTTCTTAAACAAACTTAAGATTGCTATTGTATATTTTAACAGCTGGTTATTTATTTTATGCACCTAAAGGAATGTCCTATCAGGAATGAAGACCACAGCAGAATATTTCATGATCTCATCTGAATAAGTATTTACTTTACAGGAGTTTACATACATTAGACTGAAAGCCATAGTGAAGAGAACAGATGTGTGCTTTTTTCTCAATATTTACATAGTTATAAATATTACTATAGATACTGTCACAAAATCTAAAATGCAGAATACTTGCCCCATTCTTTTCTTTTGCAACATATATCACATATTAATGACAACATATATCAATGGCAACCTTAAAATAATTATACTTAAAGAAAAACATAACACACTCTAATATTATATTCTAGACAACTATAAGATAATTCAATTTAGCAATTGTTTTTCATTTTAAACATGGCATATACATGGAAAAGAAAATGTATATAAAAAATTGCTCCTAAATAATTGTTGTTTCACAAATCTAGGTAGCAGGATTCTTGTTCAAACATTTTCCTTTACACATTTAGTGCTAGACCTTGTAGGTCTTAGTCAGAATGAGATTATAGCTCAGGAAAGTAATCCTTTTTTATCCTAATTTTAATCCTTGAAATGACAGATAATGTACACATTTCTATGACAGGTAACCTGAACATTTCTATTAAGGACAGAAATTAATGGGCACCTAGGCGGGTATTAAAAGGCACCTGGAAAATCTGCATTAGCACTGATCTTACTTTATTCTGCTACGCCACAAGGCTAATATCTGGCCTGTGTAACACATGGTCTGAAGGTAAAATTTCCAAGCTGCCTTTACAACATGTGTATTCCTATATTAAACACTCCTGTAATTAGTCATTGCAGGTTATTTTTTATCAGTGTGCAGCTTCTTGGGGGCTTTCACACAGTAGTAGCTATTACAGAGAATGGTTTATGAACACTCATTTTAAAAAAATGGCATTATATTGCAGTTTGGAAGAGTTAAGACGATCTGTGAAATCTGTACAGGCAGATCAAACTGATCTTTAGTTACAATCTGTATTTAACCACTAACAAATAATTTGGCATGCAGTTATCACAACACTTGGCTTCACTACTGGTTTTGACTGTTTCTCACTTCCCAGGTCACTATACTGCAGCACAGCATGTTAAACAGGGGCTTTTTAATGCACAAACTGCAGAACATCTGGCTAAGGAACATATTCAGAATGGGAGGTCACCATTATGGTGAAATTAGGAACTGAATCATCATTATCAAGCTCTTATCAAGGAAGCAGGGAATGTTATGCCAAGGAAAATACCAATTATGGAACATAAAATCCTCATGATTGACCTAATCCATCCACAGTCAAAAAAAAAACCCCAACAAATTTCCTTTGCTAATGAGGCTGCTGACAAAAACTGCCACAGAGCTTAAAATTATATGTTCCTTATATCTAAATTTCAAATGCCAATTAACATTGTTTATATTCACCCCTTATTTTAGACATTCAATATTTATTTTGACATTTCAGCCTGCCATAGTTTAGTGCATTTTGGCACCGTGGAGAGCCAGCATCTGCCATTGTTTCTTACATCATGCAGAGCGTTAACCCACTGCATCTTTTTTATTTTTGTTAAAACAAGTAATTTGGATCTTTAGGTTACACTGAGCATTTATCCTTTTTCCTACCCTGCCATTCAAAATGACTTGTCTTCTAGGAAGCTTGATACCCTAGCTAAATATGTGATACACTGGACTTTTAAGGGTATTTAATCTATATCTTCATGAGAAATCTCTTTATAGATGTGGCTCACAGTCTTTGAAAGCAAACATAAGAGCAGGAAATCAAATTATCACTAATGACAGTAACTCAAACTGCAGAATGTTACCTAGCAGGTAAACAAACACATGGCGTATCCATCCATTTACTATCACCGTCGTCCTATTCCTTTCCAAGGAAGGTCCTAAACCCAAGGAAACGTTTTGAAAAGAATGGTTTGAAAAAAGACCAGCCTACACAGTGGAATAGCTGCACACAGGAGACTGCTGACCTCAGTTACAACAAGAAACATGTGCTTCTTGCTAGGAAAATGGATTACTGAAGTAAACATTCCAGCAAACCCTGTAAACTGACTTCATCCTAAGAATACTTGGTTTTCAATTCGACAATAAATAACTGTTAACTTTTCTAACACTCAGGCAACTGATTTTTAAAGTACACTGAAAATGCTAAGTTATGTAATTATTAATTATCTTATAGCTATTGCAGGGGCCACTGAAGAGGATGCTTTTGTAATTGAAAATGTAATTCTAGTATGAATAGTAACACCTTTCCTCCAAAACTTATCATCTATATTCCTTTCAGAAGAAAAATGTGAGAAAGAAATTGCAACCACTAGACTAAGGTTCATTCCCTTCATCAGAACAACTTTCTTGAAGAAAATGCCATGGTCTTAAGCTCAGTATCTCTTTGGCCTTATCTATTGCCAAGCAAAAAGAGAACCTCCTTGCTGAAAGCAAATCTTTTATCTGATGCCTATTAATCCTCACAAGAGAACAGGTCAGGCCATGGACATCTCCAGTTCTGAACAAGGAAAAAGCCATTTGGCCTACTTTGTGGATGCTTCTATGCTGCTGCCTAATTAAAAATTTACCACATTTGCTTAATTCAGCATTCTTTAATGTTCTCCAGAGAGCACTTTGAAGCAGCTCCCTAAGAAGATGAGAGCCATTAATCAGCCTATTTTGCAAACTCCTTCAAAGTGCTAAAGTGGACAGAGCAGGGAGTAATGCTGCATCATTCCTGCTCATTGGTGAGCAAAGTTAAAGCAGCAATAACAGCTTCCGCTTTTGAGGAGTTAAACAAAATTTTCAACCTTATAGATTAACCCTTACCTGCAAAACCAGGACTCCCATACGCAAACCATCAATATTTTCAAGATTTGCAGAAAGGAAAAGAGGTTGCAATTCTCTGAGTTCTCTTAAATTTAACTAATATTTTTATCTAAGAATATTTTTACTATTGATCTCTTTCACTTTAAATACTGCTGTCTTGCATTTAGTTGAACATCCTAAAACAGTAAATACTGATTTACTTCAGTAATTCACTTCAGTAAACAGTGAATAACCTCACTGACTTCACTAATCTAATTTAGTATTTATACAATTAACACAGGCAAATTAATACTGAAGTTTCCTATTAATACAGGCAGATGCAAGTCTAAAACACTTGGGAAATATCATTAACTCCATCTGTTGAAAAGATTATCTTTTTCCTGGTATTTGGCTACACCACATCATATATATTATGTATAAATATATTATATGGGAGACGTGTTACTTAAGTCCTTTCAAGGCTGGAGTAGGTTGGGCAACTTGACCCTTTGCTGAGGAGCTGTTGCAATTAAAACAATACTATTCTAAGAATGACCTCTTTCCTTACTACTTCGGCTTCAGTATCAGAAAGTATCACAAATATGCCCTGTAATAGCTTTTCTTTTTTCTTCTTCTTTTTTCCCCTTCGGTTTTATGTTTGTTTTCTCCTTCCAGAAGAGATTTTTTTTTCTTTTTTTAAAACACATAAATATCAAAAGTAAAAGTAACACTGTTTGTCTAAAACAAAAACATCTATGGACATGACACCTCTGAACTACATGAATACATAAGAAAAAAAGTTTGCAAAGGAATTTTAACTATCTAACTCTGAGTAACAGTATAATGAAGGGCTGCCATGAAAATTCCATAATACTTAGAGGTACTTGAAAGGAACACAGAAAAACAACTGGAACACCTTTATGTCAGAACTGGGGAAACTAAAGCTTTTTCTCTTAAAAACTCTTTGGCAATTTTTAACTGAGAAACATTTAGAAACTGCCAGGAGCAAAGTGAAGCTACTTCTCTGCATTGTCCCTATATGCTGCAAGTTTAAAGGGTGATGAAGTATTAGAAAAGTCTAGGAAATTTCCCTTTTAAACCACGTATGAGAGCATCTATTCCTGTAGTCACAATCTCCTCTTGCAAAGACCTCAAACGTTCCGATAAGCCAAGGTTTTCATTTGTCAAACACTGCAGGTGCAATGGAAGTAGCGTTCATTTATTACTATTTCACTTCAGGTATCAACTTACCTAAAAATGGATCACTGTATTCCGTATTGGACAGTTTAAGTAAGTTGTTTTCCAACGTCTCCATCACTTTAGCTGAAATAAAAACAATATACTTTATAGCATACACACATATTTAATCAAACAAATACATATACATAAATAAAATCTAAAAGAGAAGTCTGCTCCTACATTTCAGACCTAGCTCAGAACTGCCAGTGTTTCCGTTTTCTCTCAGCTCTAGGACAGACTGCAGAAGCCTTCATACTCATCCTCAGCATATATGAGCACTTTCCTGTTTTGTTTTCAGGGGAAGATGATAAGCACCCAAAGGAGAAGTGACCAGCTCTTACCTCGCTCTGATACCATGTCCACCGTCACCATGGACGTCCCTGCGCTGAGAGGTTGGGGCTGCACCCGGTTTGGCTGCAGAAAGGAGGAATGTTTGGTGAGGCTCTGAGGGTGCGTCTGGCTCTGCGCTAAGCATGGCATTGATCTTCGAGAAGGCTTTAACGGGTGCTCTTTCACTGTCTCACTCTTGCTTGTATTCATGCCTGGAGAAAAAAAACCACAAACAAAAGAAGAATGTGAAGCTCTGCAACCTTGAGAGGTTCATTTCTACCTACTTCATAAGAAACTCTCCAATTCAAAAAAAAACCATTGAACAGGTGAACCTAGAGATACATGCACCAGTTAACTGAGTGGCAGCTATGGGAAAGTTTGAAAAATCAGATTGTTGCATAAAAAATATAGTTTTGGGGAATTATAATTTTTGCATCGATTTTGCATTGTTTAAAAAAGTCCCTGTCGAGTTTGTCGCACCATATCATAGGTCCATGTTTCCAAAACGTATCTCTCAAAATTTGGATAGCTATAAAGTTACCTATTACATATCCTTACACTGTATTTTGAATATTCCCACTTAGGGAATAGGACCTCAAATACAAAAAGCGTTAAGGACATCACCCACTTCTAAATTAACGATTAACATATATGAATGGACATGATAAATATCTTCATATTTCTACAACAGAAGACTACATATAATTTCAAAAGTGAGATTTTCCCGGAAAAAAATAAAGGTTTTCTTCTAATTTCTAGAAGCCTTTCTCGTGATTTTTGTGACAAGCTCACGTGTAAGTTTACTATTTTATTTGTTTGTTGGAGGCACTTGAAAGCAACTGCCAGCTATAACTGAAAAACTTCTGAGAACTGCACTTTCTAGAAACCTACTTCCTAGAAGAGAAACCTGAAAAGTCAGGACTCTTTCTATATTGAAGGCAAACTAGTTTGTATCTAGGGAACACATATAATTATGTCCTTAACTTTAATAGTAATAACTTGTAAAAACAGTACATCAAAAAGAACAACAAAAAAATCAGAAAATGAAAAGGAATAGAAAGGCATGATTAGGAAGTTTAAGGGAATATATAATTTTTTTTTTTGCAAGATCTATTTGTCTTGTGAGTTTCTCAGTAGATATGACTGTCAAAATGGAGTTATGCACAGTAAATATGTGACTAGAGCTTCCCAAAATGTTTCTACAGACTAAAACTAATCTGCTGTTTTATTCAGCACTCAAGTTTTCACCCCTATTTGCTGCAAGGATACTTCTCAGCCTTTTCCAAAAATGCCATGAATCATTAGAGAAGATGTGATAAAAGTCAAACATTTTTTCAGGCTAAATGTCCAACTTATTTCTATGTGGATTTTTGTCTGCCTTGTCTCCAGAAGCTGAATACTTTTATACTACATGTCACTATCTTTCACCCTGATGTACATTATGATAATTTCAACAGAACATTTTGGGTTTTTTGTTTGTTCGTTTGTTTCTCTTATAAAACACACACGGACACACTCACAGAACTAGGTGAGTGCACCAAACTGCTGCCACAGTCAATGAGAAAACTTTTAATCGTTTTTAGACAATACTGAAAGGAATTTGTATTTCCTCTTGACCTGATTTCATTCTTCCAAGGTTTCCTGTTGTTTGCAGAGCAGTACTCACTATCTGAGTACATTTTGTCAGTGTGACCGGTTGCCTGTTCCGAGTAGACAGCAATAATTATTTCTATTCAAAAAATATGCAACTATCCTTTCAGACGATCATTTTACCACTATTCATCCCATTTCATTCTCATTTTAGACTCTTTTGCAAAGTCTACAGAGCGTCAGGCATATCAAACATGTCTTAACACCTGCAAAAATGGGACAACACACAGTTATCGTTAAATAGCTATCATTAAACAGTCATCCTTATCCATAAATGTACTTCTTGCTCCATTTTAGAAATTACTATTACATAGATTTCTAACTGTATGCACTTAACATATTAAAAATGAATTATTCACTAGCCATTACTGAACAATATGAATTTGATTGAGGCTAAGTATTGTAGTTACAACAGATAATGGCTACAAGAAGTCACATTTTTGTTGCACACACTAATTCTGCTCAGGAAGCCACATGGTGCACTTGGCCTTTCTGGTGTTTAGCACAAATAAAGGCTAATACACACTATAAACATTGTCAATAAATCTACTGAGAAAAGGTGCTTAGGAGACTGCAGGGTATAAATTTAATAAAATATTAATGGAGCTAAAATACAGATGCTGAGGGCATTCCAGCACATGAAAGATTGACAGAGCAAAGACGACACAGTATAAACTTCCCCTCTGCAGAACTGCATTTTTACTCTTGTTTGTTTTCTCCATTGAGTAACTCTTGGCGAAAAAGCATTGCTGAAGCACACAGGAGAAGGAAGAAAAAACATTCCAAGACATTAAAACAGAACAGATGAGAACTGATTTGCAGGATGGGAAAAGAAACCCTCCGACATGTGATTTCAAGACACAAGGAAATTAGGAAGGTTTCCTAACTTTACCCAGAGGAGGAGTTCATCACCGCACAGCTCCAAAGGCAGCCTCCCATGTGCCGGGAGAGCCGACTGCTTTTCCCATTGGTGTGAAACGTCGCTTAAATGCACACAGACACATTGCAGAAATGAAACTTAGCCCCCAGCGCAGCTGGGAAATCTTCATGACAAGGACACTGAAATAATCTACTGTTACAAACATACTTTACCATGGCCCCTCTCAAAGCTATAGAGCAGGGGCAAACAGCTGCTAAGCATCTGTGCTCAGCCAGGTGAGCCATCGAATCCTGCCAGGAAGTGGGCAAAGGTCTCTGGTTTGTCCAGGCTCTGCAGAGCTGGGACTGCTGCACATAGCGGCAAAGATCCTTAGAAGATTAGTATGAGGGGGTGGTTTAACAAATTAACAAATCAAACAAATTTGATAAATGTAACTTCTTAATAGTAGCCAACCTCTGTAAAGCAACAGTTTGCCGTAATAGGTGTCAGAACACTTAGTTTAAATTGAAAACACATTTCTACTGTAGGAAGCAAGGCACCTAGATTTCCAAGAGTGCTAGATCTGGCAAGTTTCAAAAATCGATGCCTTTAATATGATTGTATAGCTGAAGAATAACCTTCCTCTGCCCACACAGTGCAGCCTCCCAAAAGAAACTTTGCTTATGCTGCCTGCTCCCTCACAGACACCAAGGTAGCAACACATTGTCTCAGGAACTGTGCGTGCCTGGTTTTAATCTTACCACAAACACAGAGACCAGTCCGTTTCTCATAGGAGGCTTTTATGTGAGTAAGCTGGAAATGTACCTATACTTTCCTTCTTAGACAAAATGTAGAACTGAATTGGATGAGCTATAGCTTAATTTTATATATATACAAATAAAATAGGGAGAAAAAAAAATAAACACAACTACCATGTCGTTATATGAGCGCACATCCCTGCAGTTCTGCTCATGAAGGCAACGCAAACCAGCCATACTAACAAGAGGAGAAAACAGTTTGCAAAACCACAACCTATTTCTCTGCAACAGTCTATCATCCATGAACAGGATTTCCCTCTTTTTTTTTTTTTAAACATACCTTTTAACTGTCTTTGCCCTTGCGAAATGAACAATGTTATTCCCATTAAGAGAATTGGCTCCTAGACTTGCCAAAAAACACATCCTGAATAAGCATAAAGCACTGGGATTTTTCCTTTTCACCACACACTGCAAGTTAAATTGATTTATGAAAGTGTTTGTGAAATAATATGAAGCTTAATGACAAATCGAGTCATTCCTTAGAAGACTGTTTTCAATTAATACTATAAACCTGCTTACATTTTTTTTTCCCTTGCACGTATCACAATGGAGGTCCATGAACAAGGCAGCGCTTTGGAAACACTGCGCTCATGCTAGTTCTGTTCTCCAAAGTCAGACATGTGAGAAAGGGGCTCAACCCTGTAGTGTGGGCAAAAAATGGGATTATCTGAATACATTCTCCAATAAAGTACACACCATATGACTTAAAAATACGGTGTAGATCAAATAGCAAATATCTAGATCCTAGTAAATGCTGAAGCCTGGTATAAGTTGCCAGTGATGGTTACTTCCTACAGATCTTGAAAAATTCATCATATTGTCCCTTTGGGCTGTAATTCTTTTGTGGACAGTGATTATCTTTTAAAAATAGCCGCCCCTTCTAGAAAGTCCAGTCTGAGAGGCTGTTTCCCAGGAAGAGTTTCCAAATCGCATCCCAAAATGCTTCCTGCTGGCCTGCCCTCTGTCTACTTAGGGATTCAGTACTCACGACCTCTGCATCCCAGCACAACAATGCTCTTCCAGGTCATTACTAAAAACACCAGCTTGGATTAAAAAATGATCCCTAAAGAATTGTCCTGGGAAAAAAAAAATACGGTAAAGAGTTGCTTTACTATTTTTAATTTTAAGCATTATCCACGGGTTTTCATTTGATATCTCCGTTTATATGGGATTCTGTTCGCATGTAGACGGTTCGCGTCTGTGATGCTGAGTGGAGTGAGCCACTAACGCAACACAGTATAAATGGAAGTAAAGGATATCCAAGACATCCTTCCCCTTTACATTACTTCTGCAAACTAGGCTTCTGTTCCTTTAACTTTCATCATACACTCCCTTTAAAGAGTCACTGCCTTCTTTTAGCCCTTCCTACGGCAACTGCCTCCTTTCCATATGGTGTCTATCAGAATAATCCCTGCAATCATCAACTATAAAATTAAAAGGGGGTCTATTACTTTAAACAGCTTTCCCATAATAAAAACTATGCAATTAACTCACAGGTTAAGACAAAAAAATAATAAGGACATGTTTTCATTTGACTTGAAATTCGACAGCTAGAAAAGCTCTTCCAAATTACAAGAACTATCAAATAGCCACAATAATAAGGCTTTTTTTTCAAGGATCAAGAGTATTGAAATGTGTTTAGAAATGTGTTTCTTAAATTCAAATAAAGATGTTCATCTCATGAGAGAACTAAGCCATCCTGTTACACCTTATGTGCACAGAATTATTAAAAATAGACCACAGCCTGGCCATAATGCTCTTATTTGAAATCTTTTGATCTATTATGGATTGATATATAGACCAAAAGAGGCAGCATTCCCATCCAAGGACAACTTCATTACTGCCTTTGGAATCCATATAAATCCAGACCATTTCTTCACACTATTCTCTTGATTATGTAACAACCTCCAAATCTGTTTTCCTGTGTATGCAATTGAGAACTGCTTTAGACGCATTCGCTCATCTCTTTCACTGGAAAATTGCTTTTAACAAGAAAGCTTTCCACTTACAGATTTTGAACTGAAGCCAAAACGCCAGGAAAAAAAGGAGATACTTTGTATAAGGAAATTGTATTCGAGTTAAACACGCTTTTTTTTTTTTTTTTTTTAACATCACATCAGTAAGATAGGATTTAAGCTAAAGCAAACACATTGCAGGGTATGCAAAACTCATGACTGTCACTGCAAACAGGATTATTCTCTTCCCTGCCACCATCTGAGCACTTTTTTAGTGTCTGATTTGCAGATAACAGACATATTTAACCTTTTCTGACAAAGTGCAGGAGAAAAAGTTTTAGGGTAAGGGGCAGTTAGACAGGCAGAGTAGATTTTCTTGTCACATGGATCTATTTGCCAATCAAAACACTGTTGAGAAAATTAGGCAATTCCAGTTGAAAGCATTATGCAATACCTTTTATAAAGTTCACCTCTAGGAATACTTGATCTTAACATCACATAAATTTAACAAAATGAAATCAGTACCTAATAGCTAATACTTCTAATGAAAATAAAGCAAAATATTTTGTGCTTAATTAATCATGGGAATTAAAGTGCTTTGGAAGGCTGCTGACTGGTTTGGAAGATCTCCAGGGCTCTAATATACACATCTGACAAAAACACTGGAAAACCAACAAAATATTAGTCTTTCTTTCTAAAAAAACCTCTGTAACGTAGTAAATCTCCAAAAAGTTGCATTTTCACAAAGTATGCTCTTCCTCAGATCCCATTTAAGAATTTTAAGAAATTCTTTTGAAAATGCTTTCTCAAAACTGCCTCAGGAGACCTAAAATGGTAAAACTGGGCTGATTTAGCTACAACATAATGAGGTTAAGGAGAAGGCAGAAAGTGCGTTATACCTTTTAATACAGTAAGATGGTGCTTGACTGTACTAAGCATAAAATTAATAGGCATCAAGGATGTTGAGCCAGGTTATAATATTTATTTACTTGCCAAAACAGAGGAGATTGAACCACTTGACTAAGCAGCCTAACCACAGGAATAAAACTAGGGATGTTGGTGCCTGTTCTCATATGTATCAGTCAGCGGCTCCACTTTCTTTTCACCTTTGCATGTGCTATTTGTGCTGCCTAACAGCAACCAGTCCTTTCATAAGCAACATAAATCATGAAATATCTTTACTGTCTGCTGTCACCATTTGTCAGATTAGAAGCCAACAAATTCAGATCAGGGCCTCACTGCCTAGTTCTCATTCTTAGAGAAGCAACAATAAGGCACCAAGATAAGGAAAAGGACACAGTGGGTCATCAAGCCACATTCCTGGGTACATTTAACTAAAAAGAAAGCATGTTAACTTTGTCCAACAACAACAGTCAAGGGTAATTTTATTTTTAAAATCTTGGGTTTGCTTAGATTTCTGCGCATTTCATGGTAGAACAGTAGGGTCAATATTTGTGTGTGTGTATATAGATATATCTATATACGTAGAAAATACTAAATCTACCCGAGCAAAAAGGACAAAAAGGCTTCTGCAGAATCAAGCAGTATTAGAAAGTGCTGCTTTGGAGATACAACAGTAATAGTCCACTATGCTAGAGACTTTTGTGCAATCTCCCCTGGATTTTAGTTCATTAAGAGCACTGAGCAACAAAAACTCACCTTGCAGACTACCTGGATTTGGACTTCAATTCCAGCCACTGATCCCAAAGTAAGAAAAGTTGCACATGTATCAGGCACATGGCACTGCTTCAAGTTTTGCTCTGGACAGTACTTAGGCATTTAACAATTAAGAAAAAAAATAAGCAAGCAGATTTTTCCTCATCATCTTTTGGGGATAAGTGATATTGCTCTATGTATTTTCAGTCAGATGTGGATAAGAAAACCTTTTTCAAGCATTATAAGGTAAAGCTAGCTGCATTTTAAGGAAATGCCAAGCTCTCAGCTGCTCACTTTCAAGGCAAAGGGATGCACAAGTAGGGTGATGATTTTCCTTTGAAAATCTGATGCCTGCAAAATTTCAGATAAGAATTCCAGTAAGCTAAAAGGTCCAAGACTTGGCTGCAGTTCTCAGTATTTCCATCAGAAACTGATGCTATGGAAGAGGCTGAAAACCTACATTTGTGCTAGTAGAGAGAAGTGATTTCTTTGGAGATGCTATTATGTCATAGATTAAACTTAAATAATCACAAGAGTAACCTCAAAATTAGTATTCTCAGAGAAAAATCCAGACTTGAGGGGGATTAGGAATAGAGCAATACAAAGAGATGGTGGAAAAATATAAATAACAAACTTTAAAGACCAGTGAATGAAAAAAACTCAAATTGAATAGCCCATTGGAGAAGGTAGAGCGCACAGTTAAAGAACTGAGGATGGGAGCTGGTTATGGGACCCACGAGGCAGGATAAAGCACTGCACAATCAAATAAGCTATTTATTTTTAAATGCAAGTTAAATCCACAACCTCGGTGGTTGCAGATACTAAAATACACGCACTTATTGGAGAGAACAAGATGAAATTTGGCACAGAATAAGAAATTTTCTTTAAATAAAAGAGAAAGAAGAAAAGCACTAACAGACATGAATACAGAGTCAAGAAAGATGAAGAGCGGCACTCTCACACTTGTGAATATAGGAGCCATATTAAAAAAGCATAAATTCTCTAATATCTAAAAAGCAGTATGACAGTAAACAAGACTATATAACCCAGCAGAAAATGATTAATTGCATTAATATTCTGTTAAATCAAGCTCCAAATAAGCACATGGTTCAAAAAGTCTCATCTAAGAAACAGTAAATATGCATATGTCCAGAAATAAGGGTTAACCTCGTAACCACAAGTAAGGACTTCAGTAAATCTGTCCTTGGAGTGCTACGCCAATAAAATAGAATTTGCACTTAACACTCTTGCATATTAACTATCCTCTTACAATCATTACTCATATTTCTTCATAATCTGCATTTTTAATGTCATTTGTCTGGTAAGAAAAAGGTAGCAAACTTCTTGGGCCCCTTTAAACAGGTTTGGTACATGCAGAGTGCAACAAAGGAAATGGGACACACCTGTAGCAGGGAAAGCTCTATAATTTGGGAAGGCCCCATAATTTGTCCTACTCCTATCGCCCAGCCACGCACCCAGTTCTCCAGGCTACAGAGCATGACCCAGCTGAGCTGAACTGCATGATTTGAGTCAGGCCAGCACAAAGTGGTTTACTTGTATTTTGAAGCCATAGGAATTATATAAGCTTATATTCCTCACTGTGCACCCAGGTGCATGGACATGATGCAATGCCACCCCGAGTCAAGACTCCAGGGTCAGGACCCAGTTACATAAACCGTAAGATGCCCATCAACATCAGCCCCAGACAAGCAAACGCAACTAGGTTTTATATGGATTACTCACAGGCTGAATCTCCATACACTGAAAATACAATATGAATATCTTTTGCTAAGGGACCCCTAAGAGTTAGGGTAACAGCAAGAGGAACTTCCAGGAAGTCTGGAAACAAGGAAACATTTCACATCCTCCACACACGCATCTTATATCACAGAAAAACACTGACAACAGCTGAGCCTACTGAAGTCCGTAAGATCAAGTACAAACCTCCTCATCCTCCTCTCCTTGGTGTACAGCCCTCTCTGGAGAGCTTACAGTAAATAAAAGCAATTGTACACATGTTATTACAAAACTCTGCAACAGCAGAGGTGAATTATTAAATGTTTGTCCACTTGGTGTGTGGTTTTCAGACCAACCTCCACAAATTTCTATTTTTAAGAATCAGTTGTCAGCTTCATAAAATTTTGTCTGACTGTACCCATCAGCGCAGCAGGTATCTTTTCTTTTTTTTTTTTTTTTTCTTTTTTTGGGCCTGTTTCAACAACAACAAAAAGCAGCACTTCAGTTGCTGTGAGCATGTTAGGAAACATCTATGTATGATAACACTAAAAAAGTTCTTCTAACATTCTCACTGAAGAGCCATCCTGCCCACATGCTTTCAAATGGGACTTATGAATTTGCAAGAGCTTTGCTTTTCACAGGCGTTAAAAAATACACCCACACTTGGTCAAAGTATAAACCCTTGAAAATCTCTAGTGCATTTGCTAAATAATTTGTTCTGAAGGTGCTTCAGCCATTCCACACTGCACGTCTCTCTAAATGTATGTGAGGTCTGCTGAGGCACGCTGTAAGGCCAGGATTTTGCCCAGCTTTGCTCATAATTGTGCTGAGGAACTCAGCACTGCCAAACTGTAACAGAGAAAGAGAAAACATATGACTGCAACTAAACAGACTGCGCAGGGAATCCTGCTTGAAACGTTCTGGAAATACCAGGAGTAACAGGAACACAAACATCGTTCCCGGGGAGGCTATGATTCCCTGAGAAGAGGCTTGCCTACGTTTGTTATTTTTTCAGGACCTCCTCAGATCTTGAGAATCTGCAGACGACAGATTGCACATCACTGACTAAGAGGCACACAAAAAGACAAGCGCGCAACAGCACGTCTTTCCCAGGGATATATCAGTTTGTATTCCCCTTCCTTCTAAAATAGAAATCTCCCTGCACAGAGTGGTCAGGAGAAATACTAACAAACTTAGGTTGTAACAAAACCAATAAAATTAGACACATGGAAAGACCTTGTTAGCAAATAAAGAGACTTAGGCCTGAAGAGACTGTTCAATAATGTTTACACTCCTCTTTTTTTTTTTTTTCCCTTGTTTAGAACACGTTGGAAAAAAATATCTGCCAGAAATAATATAGTAACTCATGGATAAGGAACTGCTAGTGATCTCATGAGGACCCTCTCAGCTCTCCGTTACGAGAGCCACTTCCATGACATGCTGCAGCTGCTTTAAGTCCCCTACGAACCCGAATGCTGGGGAAAGGATCTCAGGTCTGTCTTCTAGTTTCCTTTAACTTGGCATTTGAAGCTTACATCATGCTATTATTTTTATGATTCCCTCACCAGCTGGCCCAGAGAAGTTCTCCTACAGCCTCTGGTGCTTGAGGTTACATAACGCCATTAGTTGGCAAGATTTGGAGAAAAAACAAAAGGCTGGCACAACTGAAGCACCCCGTCCCCACAGGTGGGTTCACATAGCGCTTTTAAGCTGTTTGTACACATCAAGTCACTCTCAAGAGAACCAGTTCCTTTAATAGATCCATTAAACAGGGTGATGCTCCAAAGCCTATCTCAAAAACCACAGCTGAGCTACAGCCTGTAGCTATTTCAGAAGAAAAACGTTAAAGACTAAACATATTTGGTGCATGGAGGATTTTGCTCTTTGGCTCATTTTCTTGTGCACTTCCACAGCTAAGGATCAGCCAACCTTCCTGTTTGACTTGCTTTTTATTTTCAAAGGGAAAAAATGAGTTTGCTACTATGAGATAAGCTAATCCATAACAACTAAAAATTTCTTACTAAATTTCACGTGAGGATTTAATGGCTCATCATGTGAAGCAGCCAAATAATCCACAGATTTAAAAAACTCTAAATAATTATCTACAAAAGTGACACTAATGGCTTTGAAACTCTTTATGCAGCCTTTTAATATAAATTCATATTGTCACATGTTTCAAAATGCCTTCAAATACTCTTAGCATAATACATACTTAATAAAGTACATTAAGTGTTTAGAGTTGAGACCAGAAATCACCATGATTTGACAGCATAAGACAAATTTCCCATGTTTATGAAGGGTAAACCCCACCAAAGCAAATAATTTCAAATCTGTTTAAGGAGAATTAAAGCACTGAAATGATATTGAAATCACTCATCATATTTTAAATAAGCATATAAAGTGAAATTATATTACCCATTATTAATGTGCAGATTTATGAAGATAGAACTCAGACTTGGAAAACTTCATGTGTTTATCACTGGCTTGATGAATGATCTCCAAATAATCACATAACCCCTGTGTGCTGCCCTTTCTCTATCTGAAAATGGATAAATACTACAATCCTCTGCTCCAGAGAATCAATTCAGAGTCTATACAAATCAATAACTATTCACATGGGGAAAAACAAAGGTCATCATGAATTAAGTTTTGTGTTTACTGCACTCGGCACTGAACTGCTGCTCATCATGTGCATTTCCTTTCCATGTATTACAGAGCTTAATTCATTGTTTGAAAATCATCCAGAATCCCTAAGTAGACTAAGCAGGAAAATACTGCAATCCTACTCCCACATTCATGTAGTATGCTTTTTTTATTATTAAAGGCATGTATATTTAAAGCTGCCAGTTTTACCTTCAGGACCTACAATTATTTTAACAGAAGATGTTGGAATTTGGATATGAGTGGAATGAGTAACCTTCCAGCCCAAACAACCTTCAACACAATAACCATCAAGAAATTTGGGAGCTGAGCGCCACGTACTGAAGAGCTTCTCAGCAGGTAATTCAGAGCCCAAGGGTCGAGCGGGAGTAAGGTCATTCATGATATCCTTTGTGCAAGCCACCACAGTGCACTTGGAAAAGGTCCAAGGGAAGAATTCAGAACCTGATGACCTGCTGTGAAATGGTCTGTGTGTAAATCCACAGTCATTGAAGATGCAGAGAGGTGTGACAGAGTACTCATAGGGAGAAGACTATAAGAGACAACTATAAGAGAAACCAACACAACGGCCTACTAACAAGTCATTTCTTATTGCTTAGGAAATAGTAAGTTCATAGGTTCTGGTGCTATTATAATCATTATTGGTGAAGCAATAAGAGGAGAATAAGGACATGTGGAAGAGTAGCAGGAAAGGAAAAATGCCTACGATAATTTGGGGAGGTTGCATAAATCCGATGACAGAATTTACTGTCCTGTCCCTCCACTGCTACAAAGAATAGAAAGATTTTCTGAACAGCTTTTAAAAACCCACTCTGCCTACATTTTTCAAGTTGTTTTCTTCTCAACACCAGGTCCACACACAGGACTGGGGAAGCACAAGCTTTGCAGAGACTGAGAGCTGGTGCTCGGCCCTCAGCCAATCTGACTTTAAAGCCTGTTCTTTTTTTTGCAAAGATTAAGAGCCTCTCTGAGGAGACTTGCCTGTTCTTTTGACTTACAGCCACTATTATGTAACTCATTCTTTTATGTGTTGTCATTACTTTGAGTAAGGTAGTTCTGTTCAAGTTTCCCAGTATCCGTATAAATGATTGTACTTGCCCTCTCGTGTAAGTCTTTTAGGTGCTGACATTTAAGCCAGACTGCTGCCTGGTGTCTGAGAGAGCATTTTGAAGGCTGAGCACACACCTGAGCAAAGGAAGGTACAGCTACGTTTCTGAGAGGTGATCCGAGAGCACTCGGACTAGCAATTCCCACATTGCTAGTACCTTGTTTTTGTGGGAAATGTGATAAGTAAAAGAAGGGAGGAACAGGCATTTATAAATGATGACTGGTAAACGGGTAGGGGATGATTTACTTCAGCATTTCATTAAACATCCTATAAATTCAAATGAGTATGAAGTATATATTTACATGACTGTAATTTGCACTTTGTGCTGCTATTTTTCTCTCCTGATACCTTACACAGCACATACATATGACTCTTCAAGTGTTTTAGATCTTGGAACAGCCTCAAACATCTTTCAAACCTTTTGTCATTTAAGAACTATCAAGTCAAGAAAAAAAAAACCCTGAAAATTAGTCAAAGGAATTTTTGTCATTATCCCTATAATTTGCAACATGAACTTTATAATAGAACTGCTATTCCTACAAGAACAGAACCTCCTGAGCTCTGACATGGACATTGTTGCTATTTTTCAGTGAATCCCAAGAGTAACAAATGGCTTTGAATTTTTAAAATCTCAAAAGTTACTAGAAATCAACTTTAAGTAAGGACTTAGCACTTTGGCTCACACCTTTTCAATTCTACAACTTTTCTCTTGAGATTTCCAAGAGTCCGTGTGAGGCAGCAGTCCAAAGCTTAAGGTGAGGACCACAGCTTGGTCATCCTTAAGGAGAAGGAAGAAAAAAAAGTTGCAAAACTACAGCAGCAGCTTCCTAAGAAATTAAGCCAGTGGAAAACTGTGGAATATTTCCCACGTGCTTGCAAGGAGCAGCCACACTCCCCAGCATGAGATTTGCAAAAGAGAGCTGCAATCCTCTAGGCATATCCCATCTCTTATTTGAAAATTCATTCTCTGCACTTAGAGAGCTGTAAGGGTTAGCCACACTTGAAAGACAACAGGTAAGGTGCTGGGTAGTATCCTTCCCTGAGCTGGGAATGCTCAGACCAGCCCAGAAGAGTTCATAGTTCTTTGGTATATTCCTTTGCATTTTAAGACGAGAATTAGCTTTCTAACTCCAATTCCCATATCTTAAGTGCAATACCCTTTTTGCTTTCTGCAATCAGGAGGATAAAAGATATTTTCTTCTAAATACCAGATGTGTTCACAAATCAATTAACGACTTTTATTTACACAAGATTTCCACAGTGGAAGAGATTGGATGCATGATAATATTCTTTGTTAATACATCTGTGAAAATTAGAAAATAATGGCAAAAAATGAAGGCTGCTCTGTTTTTAATACCATTTTCCTAGATTAGCTAACTCAACCTGTGTAATACAACATTGCCAAAGCTCTTTGAGCCTTGCCAGGCTTTTGAAAATATACTTTGCTTTTCAGACAGGTGTCCCCTGCACCAGGGATCATAGTAAACACGAAATTAAGAAATTCTAGCTGGACAAAGCTTTCCTAAGGTTGAAGAGGGCATAGTGGTGCAATGCAGTACAGGGCACTAGTAAACCTTAGCTACGCATATTTAAATGATCCTAATAACTGCACAGTGCTACTTTAGGCTTTGCTTCAGATGTTGGAGCCTTCAGGGAGATATAATCCAAGAGCCCTGGCACTAGGCTCACTTTCTCATTTATGGCTGTTACCTGCAGCTCTCACGAAGTTAGGCTCACAGTAATTCACCTGGTCTTCCCAGAAGGGAGAATTTACCATCTTCATTAATGCTTCCTACTCAAAATTTCAAGTTTTTGCTTAAGCCACCAGATGCATCAAGCTTTCAATGGCTCATTTTCCAAAGTGTTTGTTGATGCTATTTTCTGTTTGCACAAAATCAGCACCTTGTTGAATGCTAATCTTATAGACATCTTGTTAATCTTTCAGAGGAGGCTCAAAATTGTATTTTAAAACACTATCAGTTAAAAAAAAAATTTTTTTGGACGCTTCCAGGAGCTTTTATTTCTACCATTGAATATGACCAGGAAATGATTGGCAAATTCAATGTATTCCCGTTCACAACAACATTTTTCTTCTCAAAGGGAAGAACCTTCCCTACCTGCATCTCAGGCAAGATAATAGATCTCCCAGGTAAGAAAAAAACCACAAGTGTCTGATTTCTTGATCTGTGCCATATACTTACCAGTATCCAAATAACTTAAGTATTTAGAAATTTATTTTCTAATTTTTTGATGTCTTTTGCTTCTAAATCATCTATCTTTTCAGAGAGTGTATTACAAAGATACTATTCACTCATTTATTTTATAGTTAAACTAACGTTTTTCTTCAGCAAACAGGGCATATTTCTTTGAGGATCTTTTCTCGTTCAAAAAAACCCCAAACAAAATCACAACAAAAACCACCAAATGGACTAAGCAGTGGGAATCACGTCATACGTGTAATTACTGTAGACCTTCTTTAAAAAGAGTGTTCACATCAGCAGGCAGCAGAAGCTAGAAGTGTATAAGCAGTCCCCATGCTGTAAATTAATAGCCAAGTTCAGCCTTGAGGGAATTCAATCCAACATGTTTAATTGCTCTCCCCCTGTCAAAGATTCTATATACACTGACAGTTTTTCTGGCTACTACAGCAATATCTTCTCATTTTATCTTTTTACAATATATGAAATAGTTAGGTTGCATTTTTTAAGACAAAAATGTTTTTGTGGAAAAAAGCATGCTTCACTTTTCCTTTAGAAAGGCAGCCTGTTAGGCTAAGACAAAGGACAAGAAGCCCTAAGGGGCACCTGGCATTACTAATAGCTAAGTCAATTAACTGTTTCATGAAAATAACACTTATCCCAGCTAATTAAATTATGTCTGTAACTAATGAGAGCTTTTTCAGTCTTACTACCACCAAAAATAACTGTGCACATGAAGAACATCAGAAATGCTTGTTGCGCAGAAAAAGTTCTCCTAAAGATGCTCCATCAGGTGAGACTTCTGCCTCACACAACTGAAGCTGTGAGTACCCTATTCCATCAGGGCAACTCCACCATTGCTTGGTATAAACTGTTTTGGAAAAAAAACACCTCAAGGACAACAAATTCTCCAAAGCTCCTAAACACCCTACACTCCACAAGACTGACTGCAGCTCCTTCTAGACCAAGATAAGGATGCAGATCACTTGGAGCCAGAGAACAATGCTGCTCTCCTGCACATGCACACCTAGGATAGGGACAGGACTGGTCCGGGACTACTCTTACTACTACACGATGAAGTGAGCTCTGAAGGACCTCTAGGGTCCCACTTTTAAGTTTACCTATTTAACAGGCCTAGTATGGAGTGCAAAAATCCAGCATAGCACCAGCATTATTAAAATAGAAACATAATACACATAGTTGTTGCATATAGCAGAAGTTAGTGATAGAGTCAGTAAAATCTGAGTTTTACCTAACAATATTTAGCACCAGCACTACTCAACGCTCCTCAATGTTTATATATAATGGACAAAAACAGAGGTTTGAAGTCATTGAGCTTACAGATGGCCAAACACAAACAGAGCGACCAAAAGTTGCCCAATAAAAGTTGACACAGGAAGCAATGACAGTAGCATTTTGAAGAACAGAAAATTGTCCTTAATCCTGGATGCTGGTTTGCCGCTCAAGTGACATGGAGCTTTTGTATCCACATGGTTTTTGGCACACATCAAACAACAAGTGCTGCTTATTGACTGTATACAAATGACCAAGACACAATGAACATGGATTTAACTGTCCTGCAGTTTAGGGTTTGCCCAGGAATTAGGCACACAGGTCAGGTGATGCTGCAAAATTGAGTAATTTTTCCTCTGCAAATGCCATGCAGCTTCCTGCTAACCTGCAACAACTGAAAGGAGCTCAGGTGTGACAAAGACTGCTTAGAGCAAGGCACAATGAAAAGCCTGTTAATTAGACAGCTTTCTTTAGCCTCCATTAGCAACCTTTGTTCCAATCAAGTCACCTGCCTGAATATAAGGCCCACGGAGACAGCTCACTGTGCCTTGAGACATGTTGCGGAGGTGTACAGAACTATTTTCAATATCTATAATTTTATAATTTGCCTAAATTACAGAGGAAAAAAGTTGAGATCAGTACTAAAGCACTTAAACTCTAAAGGTTAAGTATTTGAAAAAAATTCCACTGCTCTTTCAACACCTGTGATTTCAAGAGAAAATGATATCCTTTCAGCAAACGTAATTAAGCAAACAGTACAGAACTACATAAGAGTGTTCCATATTCATCTCTTCGGCTGCTTGAGACTGCCATATTACTGTAAAGATTTTATAACAGATCAAGAATAATGTTTTTATTAATGTTTTTACAACACTATGAAATAACATAACTGTACATCCAGACTATAATACCTCAATATCAAAGGTATGCACATACCACACATTTTTGTCACTTTTCTCACCATCACTCACTGCACCTCTTTTCAGAGGCAGCCAACTGGTCTTCACAGAATCACTGAATCTTTTGGGTTGGAAGGGACCTCTAGAGATCACCTAGGCCAACCCCCCTGCTCCAGCAGGGACACCTAGAGCAAGGGGCACAGAGTGGCATCCAGGCAGGTTTGGAAGATCTCCAGAGAAGGAGACTCCACAGTCCACCTCTGGACAGCCTGTTCCAGGGCTCTGTCACCCTCACAGTAGAGAAGTTCCTCCTCACCTGGAGATGAAACCTCCTATGCCTCAGCTTAAAACTATTGCCCCTTGTCCTATCACCAGCCACTACGGAAAACAGTTTGGCCCCTTCTTCCCTACAATCATGCCTCAAGAATTTGTACATGTTGATTCGATCCCCTCTCATCCTTCTCTAGGCTGAACAGGTCCAGCTCGTTTAACCGCTCCCTCATATGGTAGGTGCTCCAGTCCCTCGATCATCTTGGGTCACTCGTCTGTGAATCCTCTCTAGTTGTTCTGCGTCCCTCCTCCACTGGGGAGCCCAGAACTGCACACAGTACTCGAGGTGCAGCCTCACTAGGGCTGAGTAGAGGGGCAGAATCACCTTCCTCGACCTACTGGCAACGCTCCTCCTGATGCAGGTCAGGATCCCACTGGCCTTCTTGGTCAAGAGGGCACGTTGCTGCCTCATGACTAACTTCTTGTCAACCAGAACTCCCAAGTCCTTCTCCACAGAGCTGCTTTCCAGTGGGTCGGCACCTAATCTGTCCTGGTGCATGGGGTTATTCCTGCCCAGGTACAGGACCCTGCACTTGTCCTTGTTGAACCTCATGAGGTTCCTCTCTGCCCAACTCTGCATTCTGTCTAGATCCCTCTGGATTGCAGCACAGCCCCCTGGGGTGTCAGCCACTCCACTCAGTTTGGCATCAGCAGTGAACTTGCTCAGAGTGCACTCTTGTGCCCTTGTCCAAGTCGTTGAGGAACAAGTTGAACAGCATCAGGCCCAGCACTGACCCCTGGGGGACACCACTGACCAGAGGCCTCCAACTAGATTCAGCCCCATTTATCAAAAAAGCAACCTGTGACAGGTATGAGAGGTTGCAGGACACACATCTTGGCAGAAAATTAGTTCTAGAAATAAAAGGTCTTTCCTGACATTTTCTTCATATACACATACACACATATATAGATAGAGTACATAGAAGGTCAGTCTTGACAAGTGGATCCCCTTCACCTCCTGTTCAAGCCAACCGTTTAAGTAGTCCGTGGAATCCACGTGATAGTTTGAACTCCCACCTGAGTCCTAAACATTTTGCATATAAAGCTGATAACAGAATAGAGCTACCAAACAATATAGATTTTGGATTTTTCTCAGAAAACACTGAGATGAGCATTTAGTCTCACCTCTCGCTTTGCACATATTGTAGCAAGTTAACTCTTCTTTCCTATGTACATCCTGCTGTTCAACAGCTGCAAGTAAAAATGTCATTTTAATAATAATGAAAAAGGCATATTCTGCTGTGCAAAAGCTTTTCTGAAATTCAGGTGTCGCTCCTAACACTACTGCCGTGACTTTCTTTTTAAGGTGATTCCAGGTATGTTCACTGATGTTGTCACTGGAGGGAATAACCTAAGAGATGAACAAACGCACTGCAATTTTACTACTCAATCACACATCCCCATTAAGGGCAAAAGAACATATACAGTAAAGAAAGTCTGTAGCACACACTATGAGCATCTGGAAAGCTCAGCGGACAGGTTCTATGGTCCTCAGGGAGAGGAGTTTGTTCCCTGGATGTGCCATTGCCATGAACTCTACTATAATACATAGGATAATTGGTAATGTTTCAGGGGAAATGTTTTTTTACAGCAACACGCAGGCTGAAGGGGATGTTCTCCACACACTTTGCATTACAGCAAAGCTGTGGCTGCTGAGGTATAAACATTTAAAATTGGAATACAGTTTCTCTTATTAATTACCAAGTTCAAATAACAAATTATCTCACTATCTAACTTAATAGATACAGAGATCTTATTCAGAGGTAAAAAATATCATAGTGTTAATCACCTACGTATTCCTTAAGCAGATTGCAGGACCCCACAAGTATCATTATCAGCAATTCTGCTTAATCATTTCTTTAATATATTAAAACAGCAACCATGTATGAGGAAAGTGTTCAAATCTTATCTCTTCCTTCAAAATGAGCATGTTTTAGCTCCCTGCAAATAATATTTACTACTTCTTTTCAGTGTAGTGACAGCCTGCTTTTATTTCAACATATATCAATTCATTATAAGAAAAAAAAACAAATTTTCCTTTTATCAAGTTCTAACTGTGGAAAAACTGAACAAAATGGGAATGTACATCTGAAAATCTCATGACCTTCTCCATATTTTTAGGATTGTTATGGACTTCTCACTATTCTCATATAGATTCCAAAACTCATTCAAGAACTCAGTATCTCTAAGATATTTCAAGCTAGATCGTTTGAAGATCTGTTCTCAATTTATAAGCTAAGTTTGGGCAGCTATAATTTGTTTTGTTGGATTTGGGCACATGTACTCCACAAAAAAAAATTCTCCTAAAAATTCACATTCTAAATATTCCTTATCTCTAATATTATAACAACACTTAACTCTTTCTCTGAAAATGAAAGAATGTTTGAAACAAATGCTAAGTATGCATCTTTCTGTTTGTCACATGGAAAGTTTTACTGTAGACAGAGCAGCATCTGGGGGCACAGAGTTTATACACAAAAAATGAAAATGAAGCAGCAGCGAGTTAGTGCAGCTTCAGGACCCAAAATCCATGGCTACTGAAGCTGTTAGAAGCCCCAGGAAGATACATATGACTCCAGGAAGCTCCACAGTTGGGGATCAGGTTATTTTATGAAGTATAAGGAGTATTCTACTGTCACAGAGAGTTCATAGTATAGTCTAAAATAACTTATTTTCCTCCTCTTCCTTACCTGTTTTTGAATTTAACATCTTTGTAGAGAATATATTGCTGTCACACCAAGCAAAATTAGTTTATAACAAGAGGAGAGCACCGCAAAAGGGCTGTAACATCCTGCTATATCAAATGCTCTAGAAAATAGTTTTGTTCTTGTACACTATCCATCGAATATAGTTATAGAATATTGTAAAGATGAGTTAAAGCACTATTTGTGCTATTGTGCTGTTTATCTGTGTGTTAAAGAAGGCCTAACAGAAGACTCTTGTTTATAGAAGATATTGAAAATTATGGAAAACAGAAAAAAAAAAAAAAAACACCACAGAAATTTGCCTCTGGGCAACATCCTGGGTACAAGATAGGCAGAACAACTCAGACATTAAATTTCACTATGCATCACTAAATAGTTTCCCACTATTATTCAAAGAACAGTTCTTAGCGTGCACTGGAGCTGCATAAACACAGTGAAAGGTTTTCTGAAAAGGAAACTCACTTTGAAACTGTTCAGTTCATAAATTCTTTGATTTACCCTGATTTGTTTAAATTTCATCCCTTCATTCCATAACCTCCCAAAAGCACAAACTTCATCAAATGGATTTATAGTCCGACTAGGGAATTTAAAAGATATTACTATATTTGATCAACTACTTAGATTCAATTTAAGATCAACATGAAAAATAATCTTGCTTGATATTTCCATGGAAGCTAAAAGACTAGCTACTTCCTGCTGCACTGATTCCAGCTGTCTCTAAAACCTTAGTCTTTGATATTCCTGTTGTTATTTTCAGAGACAAAAAGAAATATATTCTGCTGAGGGAAAATCTTTGCATATCTCCCTTAGAAATACTTGCCTAAAAATCATTAACAAAAAAATATAATTGAAATTGACTTTACACCAAAAAAAAAAAAAAAAGAATATATTAAGAACGAACTTGTACTTTCTTCTAAGTTTTCTATAAAATTTATGTGAAGTAGATTAAAAGGAACTGCTTATTCTGTCCTAACCTCTGAAGATATCATAAAGAATTTTCATCTGCATAATGATACTATTACTCATGAGCTATACATAAGAGATAGCTCAGAAAAAATCCACACTTGCTACAGCAGACTTAAAGTTCACTTTTTTTTTGACAAACCTGAGAAATGAAAATTTTTGGTCTGAAACAGAAATATTTAAAAATTTGCTTGGACTTCTAAGTTTAGAGAGAGTTAAAATGAAAACTTCAGAAAAATGTTCATTAAAAAGAATATTGCAAGACATTTTCAACCTGCATTAAAGGAAAAAATACTGAAAAACTAAACAAGCCGGTGAGAGTTATGGATCTTTGAATAGTCTTATTTTAAAAATGAACATTTTATGCAGGCAAATAACTAGACAAATTGAAATACACTGCCATTTTTACACTACATATTTTTAAGCTGATTTTAGAGCCTTGCATTTCTAGAGTCTTTCAATATTATCTGGTAATGCAGAAAACCACAAGAATTACATGAATAAAATCAAGGAATAAGAACAGAATTTTCATTTCCACCTGACTGCTCACTGAAAAGTTCAACAGTATGTCTTTGCTACTCTAAACTTTAAACGTGTTTGGAGCTTTATCCTTTGCACTTTAAAGCAAAGGCTCAATGAAAAATTGCTTACAATTCCTTATATTTCAGTATTGTCCCAGACTAGGAGAAGTAATGCCAGAAAAGGTCACATTTAATAACTTTTTTCTCCTAGAGATATTCAGTGCTGTGCAGGGGATTGAATGGTCACTGAGCTCAGATCACTAAAACAATTTTTGAATGCTCATTAAATGGAATTTCAAATTGAATGTAGAATAATCCTTGGCTTCATTGAATGAATTTTATACAAATAGATATTACTTAGGTGATTTGAAAAGTCACTGCATAACTTAAATGCTGGATTTACTGCAAAAATTGAGTCAAGCAAAAGCATCCTTGTAAAAAAAAGATCTTTGCAAAAAAATAAGCTGGATTTCTTGCCTGGAAAATAGTAGCAGCTGATACTGCCTTGCAGCAAGAAACATCCCTAGGCTCCTGACATGCTCAGCAACACAAGCTGCAAAGGTCACAAACATGTATTTGGGCTCTCTTGAGACCCATCAGCTGCTTTCAACAGAGAAGATGACAACTCCTCTTCAGTGCACTGAGTTGCCTTCAACAATTCACAAAGTTCTACCTGTAAAATCCATTTACTTTCACATTGCAGTCTAGGAGAGGGGTCATTTCCCCAAAATACTCAGTTTTAAAGGACTCAAACTATGATGAGAGTTATTTAAGACTAGCAAATTGTCAGAGTCAAACCAATGCTAAGTCCCTGATTAGTGTCTGCATTTCCCCACTCGCTCTCCCCTGCCCCAAACTGTGTGACAAAAACCAAAGGAGTGAGTTGGAGTTTGAAGTGGAAAGATATTTTCTTGTTCTTTAGTGCTGGCATACATGAATTGGCTATAGTTCTTTTTTAATGCCAACTTTGAAGCTGTTTTAATGCAGCACCACTGGTTAAAAAAATAAGTAAAAACAGCAGAACTCATTTGTAGCTGGTGACCTGCTCTTCCATGGTCACTGATGTCCACAAGGACTCTCGACTTCAGCGAGCATTCACTGTTTGGGTCCTAGAAGTCAAAATAATCTATACGATCCTTTTCAAATACTTGACCAGCTTCTGCTTCTCAAGACAAACGTCAGCCACCACCATGGTCAGGTCATTCCTGTCAAATGGTGCAGCTAGACATATTTCTTACAAATAATTCCTTTCTTTGGCTCTTCCTGTTGACAAAAGCTTTAATACTGGCAGTGGTTCTTGGTTCTAACTACCGTCAGCCAAACACTACAGATAAAACCAAATGGGATGAAATGATTCAAGAGGGCTCACGCAGCAAATCTGTGCGTACTGGCAACTCTGCTGGTAAAATATCTGCTTTCTTAGAAGATTGTTTTCAGCTTGATCATCACAGCACTATGAGGCAGTTACAGCCACAGTGGTGCTGCTTCTTCAAAATCTGTGTCATAGCACAATGTAGACAATTTTCTTTAAATCAGAAGCTTCTGTAGTTAGTTAAGTAGAAGAAACCGGGAAGGGCAAGGAGCTCTGCTACATAACAGAGCTGCAGAGGAGAGCCCAGAGATGGCCAGCAAGAGAACAACAGACAATATTCATAGACACAATATGGAAAAACATCATGGAAAGCTTCAATCCATTCCTCAGTGAAAACACAGGGAAGCACTGGAACAGTGAAGGCACCAAAACTAGAGATTTTCAAAGTTTGACTGAAGTCATAAGCAACCTGACCTAGCTTTGAAGTATAGACCACTTGGGGCAAACTTTAGAGTAAATGCCCCCAGAGGTACCTTCTCACTTGATTCTTCTCTTTATCTTCACCAAGTTTGCTGGATTCTATCATTCAAGTATAAGGTTTTATGGATATCTACACACATTTATTTTAAATCTAAGTAGGTATTTTTTCCCCTATGTGATAGTTCAAGGATAGTTTTTTTAAAATGTAAAAATGCCTCCAAAATGGCTTTGTAAACCTGAAGTAGAAATTTTAAATCCTTTCACTCAAATCTCAAAGACCGAAATGATCAAGTGAAATATACTATTTTTTCATGCATTTTTGAATTAAATATGGTGGGGAGGTTTCAGAAAAAAATTACAGAATTTGCATAAAAAGCTACACAAACTTTATAGTTACAGCAGCCGAAATATTCCAGATGCAATTATTTTCCAGGAAAAAAAAAAAAAACAAACAGAGCAAGCCAATAACCCATTTGAAGGACTTCACATTTACTTGCTTACCAAGACAGACAGACTATGCTGCACTTCCAACTGTTGGCTTCTCACTACTGCAGATGTTACAAATGCTGTTTGGGGACTGCCAAGTTCACAACTCTTGCTCATTCAGCACACACAACCATGAGACCATAAAACAGCCCTATTCTATAGAAGTTGCCACAGATTTCCTGGTAAAGTCCTCAAGATGACCTTTCTTCCTAAATTAAATCTTCTACAGAACCTAATCCCTAGCATTATTTCAAAGATTTCCAAAATAGGTTTTCATTACACAGATGCTCAAGGCAGAAAAAGAGGAGGGAGAACATGGATCAATAATTCCTTGATTCAAGTAACTTCTAGGCAACTCTGGCATTTTATTAAAAACATTATTCTCCTACTTGGACAAGTAATGTGCTGCAATAGGAAAATTATTTCTGCAGATAAAGCTAGCAGAGTGGTTCTCCCTTTCTCTACAAAGAGGTTCATGGATATAAACTAATGATATCCATCAAAAATTATATCAATCTAATAAAATACCAACCGCTACTGAAATATTAAAAAATGAATCTTCAGTTGTTTTGGCCAATATCAATGTATTACATTTAATTTATTGGTTAGGTCCTTACCTTAAGTTTCTCTTTCTTGAAGAAATTTTCATCAAGTGTGTCTCCTAAATTAGGAGTGCAATAATTTCATTATATTTATTACCTTTACAATAAAAACTGAAGGCAACAAGACTAAACGTATCCCTATTCATTGAAGTAACAGACTTCAAACATGTTGAACCTTTCTGGGTTCAGTAGTTTTATCTATTATAGTAATCTGACATAAATTATTGTAAACTTTAAACAAATACTAGGCCATCTACCACCAGTACCAGAGAGTCATTCTGTTTACATCAGAGAAATTACTTAGCACAACTGCAAGCATAAAATAGAATCTGAATAGAATCACCGACAAAAAAAAAAAGAGTTTACAATAGATATTATTACAAAGAAACAAGAAACCATAGAAAGGGAGAAACAGCACGAGGAAGAAAGCACACATCCAAAACTGTAGTAGCACACATCTTCCGATGAAAAGGTACAATAATGACGCTACCATCTAAAACACAAAATGAGAAAGAGTGAATGACAGAAGCCAAAAAATGTGTTTTAAGAAGTGTTCTTTCTCGCCCTCTTCCACAATCATCTTTCTAGTTTCTTCTAGCCCTCTCCCACCATCATCTGAAAATACGGTATTTCAAATGAAATGGGAAGGGGAAACCAGCAAAACCAGCTAAGCTAGAAGTAGCTACAGTAAGCCAGAAAGTCTAAAGGCTACAAGCCCTCAAGTAAAGCTCATTTTTCATGACAGGAAAACTTAGCAATAAAACCTTCCAGTATATGGACTAAGATGGGTAGGTGCACCGGCACTTCTATCATTTCACCTATCCAGCATTTCAGTCATCAATAAGCAGCAGAACACATAGGGAAGAGACAAGAGAAAATTAGTGATTTTATTCTCTGGTGATATATAGTATTTTTCTCAACTCCATCAAGATGATAAATTTACATTATCTGAAAAATCAAACAGCAAGAGGGGATTTGTTTTTCCAATCTGTGGTGTGAAGCTTGAAAGCATATATCCTACTGATTCTAAAACAGACAGATAACATAACTGTAAAAATCTCTTTGTGAAGTTGTTAGTTTTACATTGATACATGTTAGGGTGCCATAAAATATTTTAAATTCTATATGCTCTAATAACATTGGTTCTAAACATTATTAGCAGTCTCATTTTAATTAGTTATCCTCCTACAAAGATAACTGAGAAAAAGTTATACTAGTGACATGGCAATTTGGTGAACAGCGGTATAAGCGTTACCTAATTTTTTTTATACTCTCATCAGTTTGCAGTTATCCAGAAGCTATGTGCGGTTTCTTTGGAAAACTTTTGTAATTATTTATTCCTTTCAGAGACCTAAGTCTTGAGCTGGCTGATGAAGCCAGGCAGGAATGCTCAGAAGCATGATTCCACAAGTCCAAAATTTGATCACCTCAATTTGACTAACCAATCCCACTAACACAGCTTTCAAAAAAGCCTTTCAAAAAAACTAGTGAGAAGAACTTGATTAGCAGTAGGATCTAGAGAACACTTATCACAAGCAGAAAGAAAACTAAAGTCACAATCTCCTAATTATTCTGCCTCTGCATAAGATTCTGAGCTCATTTCTTCAAAGTCATTTCTTCTAGGAGCCTTGGTGTGAACAGCAAAAGCATTCACAGGGAGAAGCTGGAAAATAAGAGTATTATTTCTTCTTAAACATTTTTTTTCTGCAGTAGATCTAAAAAAGAATCCACTGCTTTAGAGTTTTTAGTTTTGTTCCCAGTGAAGTACTCAACAATAAGACCTTCTCTCCTTCAGTTCACGGACAAGCATCACAGTGCCACTTCTCCTAATATCTTCCCCAGATGATAATTTTCATATTCTTTAACTAATGCTCTAAAGCTAAAAAAGACTTTCAAGTGTCTGAAACACATACTTTGAGGGGTCTTTGCATATGGGGGAATTTTGATAAGCTCTGCACACACATTATGACTGCCTAGAAAATAAGAGCTGGATAAAAAAGGAGTAGTCACACAAAAACATTCATTGTTTTAAAGTAGTGTTCTCTAGACTGCTCAGTATATGATAAAAGAGATTGTCCATCAGGCTCATCTCATATTCACAGTATGAGTTTCGGTAAGTAGACTTGCACTATTTGGTTTTGATCCAGTTTCCAGGGATTGCTCTCTCTTTTTCCCCCAGATTCTCTTTTTTCCTGGAATTTTACACAGCATTTGGTCAACAAGTCATGTTCCCATCACTGTTACTGATTATATGGATCGGCATCCATATCAAACACATTTGTTCAATTACTCCTAGGAAAAAGAAAAAGGACTTTCACAGGAGTCCAAGACAATTGTCAAAATCAAAGTACTTAATAAAATGCTGGCCTGGAGTGGTGATTGCCACCCCCAGAGAGAACACAAAACTGCTCTTCCAAAACTGCTCTTCCAAATTCAAGGGGATTTGTTGGGGGACTTCTATTTTTCCTCTCCTTCTTAAACTGAAGCATAGGTTTCATCAATTCCTTCAAGTGTCTTTTGGTCATTCAAGCTTGTTAAGCAATTTAGGTCTCCTTCTGTGGAGATGTATGTCTGAGAAGAAATACACATGAAAAGCCACTAGATAAATCAAAAACATTTTGCTTTTTCTTTTTTTAAAATTAGGTGATTAAGTAACAAGCACAGCTCTGGGCTTCTGTGCTTTCAGTAGTTCACTTCTAATAACAGCAAAGTGACACATGGGGGAGGACAGGATGTGTATTTATTCAAGCAACTAACATATTTGTAAGAAAGATCACACAATAAGAAAGCCTTGGGGAAAAACCCATGTGATATGAAGAAAAGCTTTTGCTTCCAGATCTTCTCAAACATGGTCATTAAGTCCAATGAAAGGTGGACAATAAAATATGCATCTCCCTACAACTCTTGCCACATATATACCCCCAGACAATCCCATACACTACAGTGTTACTACCACTGCATGCCAGACACTTGACATGCCCAACCACGCACTCCCAAATACCTCAGAAATGTGAGTCTATCACATTACTCACTCCAGGAAAAAAAGCAGCTTAGACTGAAACACAAGTTTCCAGGCAGAGAAAAACAGTCTGTTATACAACAGGTAAGCCCAAACTCTCATCATTAGGATACACAATACTATTTTATTCTCAAGAACATCTCTCCATCAGCTTACAGGCTCTTATAGGTCTCAGTTACAGACTGCTTGGTGTATTCCCCAGGCCCTTGCTCGTATCCCCTAAATGATCCCTGGGAATATTAAGGATACCTTCTACAAGTTGACTAAGGGTTCACAAGATTATGAGAGGCCTAAAGATTTTGAAGAACTGCTTAATTAATATTAGCACATTATGTTTTCAATAAAAAAATCCCTCAGAAAAGCAGTATATGTTGATAATGAAAAGCAGACCAATATGAAAGCTATATTAATTAAATCCCCAACATTTACAGCAACTGTTTAAAAGCATAACTCAAGCTTCATTTTAAAAAGCAAACATAATTAAAAATATCTACATGTAACTAACCAGAACTCTTAGGTTAAAATTTAGTTGATGGTTATATCAGCACTATATTGCTGAATATTTATGCGGTTTATGTAAAATATTAAAAAATATTTTCTAGCCTAATTTCCATTTGTGAGTTTCCTTCTTAATCCTTCTGCTCTTTTAGTCCAGATTTTAATCTGTTTTTATTTAATGTTTGGATAGATGATTGATATATTCTTTTCAGTTTCTCTTCATCTATTATTGAAATTTGATAATGAGTTACAGGATACATTATATTTCTTATTGATGAAACCCATAAGTAAATCTAAAAATTCTCAGGTATATCTACCTAAGAACCACTGTTATCAATATGAGTACGTTGGATTTCTCTGCAGAAGAGCTTTCTTATGGTAGTCTGTTTTTCATTCAATTTTTCTATTTTATTTAGATGATAGCTTTCTAAAGCAGCAACTTCAAAGGAGTGCCTTCCTGAAAACTGTGAATTATTAATAGCACCATGCTTGAGCTCCTGTGCATTATTCATTTACTCCTGTAGGCTATTTGAAGTACTGAAACCCCTCCTCCTTCTCCTCTTTTCACTAAATCCTAGATGCTGTGGTACCTCACAACAGCCAGACAAATGCACCAGGGGTTGACAGACAACAGCACCTATACATAATTCTGTAAATATAAGCAAAGTATTGTAAACAAAAAAACCTATTTTATACACGTGCTAGTTACAAATGCTACGGTTAATCTGCAATGAGACGTGGAGCTCATCTCAGTGAGAATCCCCTGTTAACTCTAGCCGTAGATACAATAACAAATGGACCTATGCAAGAATTAATCACAAATAGCTACTCAAGTTTAATTCATAGCTGAAGAACCGACTTCCTTAATGAAGGCAGGCTTCTTATTTAAGGCACTTAGAGTCAGTTTTTTAAAGACCTAGCTACTGGAGTTCACCAGATTCAATAACCTGGGAACAAGAACATAATGCCGCAAGCTTAGAGTGGGTAGGCAGCCAGGCAGTTCTATAAATCCTGATGGAATTCTTGCATCCTTGAAAAGCCTTTAAAACAATCCAAACAATCCGCATCTGAATGATCCACAACCCTTCAGGCACGAGAGCACTCAGAAAACTTTCACCTAATAGTTTTTAAATGACACATGGAACAGTTGTCTGTAGTTTCTCTGCAGGAAGATGGTTGGTTTTCTACAATTTCTCTGCAGCTTTGAGAGATGCACAACTGTTTCCTGAATATTTATCATGAATTAAAATTCATTTATATATAGTATATATATGGATTAAGCTCACATCTATCTATAAATATATCAGCGAAATGGAGGGCTTCCTGCAGAGCACAGATTTAGGCCCTTGAGCCTCTCCACTTGGACTATTTTGACATCAGCACCGCATTTTACAACACACTGCATTTTTAAATATAGTGCCAACAGAAAACCTACACATTTTACGTGAGATTAAACAGTAGTACATACGTCTTGACTTCTTTCAGCTGAAAGACCCAGCCCTATTCCCATGCTATGTATTCAGACACGCACAATTAACATTCAGGTGGCATCTACTCATCTCTCCAAAGTGTTTGGCTCTACGTACTACATACGTTATTTTTCACATACTAGCTGTATCATCCTTTCAGAAATATGAAGAGTTACATATCCCCTTTTTTTTTCCACAATTGACTTTCTGCAATTGGTCTCGTTGCTAAAGCTATTGGTGCTGACATGGCTTAATATGAAGTGAGCTGTGCTGAGGTATTTGCAAATCCCTGGCGTACAGCCCTACTTGAATATACACTTTGACAGGCACTGCTTACATTTTAATGGTTTTCCATCTTTCATTATCTATATTGTTTTATCTCTCTGCTTTCAGCATCTCAGCATCATTACTCACCTATCTCTATTAGTTTTTCGTATTTGGTGCATTAGAAACCCTCCCTATAATCTCAACACATGCAGCCGCTTCAAAATCTCCTTTAAAACACTTACAGGAATTGTGAATAAAATCGTGACCTCATCATGTGATTTTTATAAATTCTCACTTAAAGTCACAATTTAAAAATAAGTTGACAAGTTATTTTATAAAAAAAGCAGGCCATCAAGATCTTATAATTAAAAAACAGCAACCAAGTCTGCAACAACAATTTTTCCCTGAGCAGCTGAAGGCAGTTTACAAACGGCTTCAGTTAAGGAAGTAACAAGTGCTTCCATACAGGCAGAACAACTGTAGCCTTTCCAGAGGTTGTCAACCCAACTCTCAATCCATCTAATCCACACGACTACTAATAAACATAATAAACTGAACTAAATGGCTCCTAACAATCAGAAGTTAAGATCTAACACTGTATCTTCTATGGAGGCATATGACCAGAAGTCCCATAAAAATCTAGATAAATCTCTTGAGTAGCTACATCAGCCCTCTTGGAAAAGACGTAATACGGATCAAAAAAAATTCTTACGGCAGTAACCACCTTAGAAAAGTTAGAGTGACTTTGCAATAGCCTGAGCTTAGCCCATCCAGCAGCCAGTGGTGGTAACAGTGGTGGTGTAAGTAACATTGCTAGGGGGCTCAGTCCTAAGCCAAGTCCTAAATTCTCAATTCTTGCACAAGATGCCCAAGGATGTTCTTCACATTCATATAATTCACAGGTCAGAAAAGAGGTCAAAATTCAATAAAAGAATCCAGCAAAGTATGAAGGAAACTTCAGGCTGTATATTAAAGCTATGGATATTCAACATTTTAAGGATCATTATTGCCTTGACATTGGTTTTATCCTTCAGTCAAAACAGAAACACTCAAAACCCCTCCACAGTGAATGCTTCTTGAGTAGCTCATCAAGAAAACCTGCTTCCCAACCTAAAGTTATTATTCCTTAGGAAGCATATCATTTTTTTTAATTGAGCTTCCTAATAAGCCAAGCAATTGCTTGGCACTAGTCCCAGATTTGCTCCTAACAGCAAGTCTAGTGTAAGGTCACCACATCTTGCTGTGTCTTGTGTCTAAATAAATTGGGTTCAGTTGAGAGTTAGATGAGATACCAAATCCTAACAAGCAGTTTTCCTCTGCAACAATTAAACTCCAAGGAATCTATAGAGATCATCCTCACCCATCCTCACCAACCTTCACTCATTCTTATTTGTCCTTTCTGAATAACTAATCACTTATCACCCAGCTGTTTTAAGAACTTCTTAATGGTCAAGGGTAGAAAATTTCCTCTTCCAGAGCATAAAGGAAAACGATTTTTCCCTGTGACATAATTCCTAGGCAGCTATAGGTTGAGTGATCTCCATCACCGCAGAAAAGTTTACAGAAATATAATGCAGTATATGAAATACTAAAATGGGTATCTTTGAGAATGCTATTACCAAGCATAACCAAAGCCTTAAGACACGATTTTTTTTTCCTCTTTTTTGGTCCTTGTTGAGAAATCCTGCGTAACCAAAAGAGCAGAACTAAGTCCTGTTCTTTCCAAGGCAGCTCTGGCACTGAAACTACTTCTTGGGCTCAGCATAAGGTGAGCAAAATCGTGTTCCTTAACCCATTCCCATTTGGATTTTAGCAGTTATCTTGCCTTAGCAATTGAGTTAGAGTATCACATTGCCTGGCAGTAAGCACACAGGTGAAAATCAGGGTTAAATTTAACTTCTTTTTTGCTGCCATGAAACATTACCGTGTCGACTGCTTTCCTATGAGACCAAGGCACAAGAAGAACATCCTTTAAATCCCCCCAAAGAAATGAAGCTTGGTCTTAATGCTAGTGAAGCAGAGAAGGCACAGCTGTGACGGGCAGTTGGCCATTTCATGAGGATTACTGCTGATTCTGTACAAAAAAGGAATTTAGGGCACTGTTTTGTGAGCCTTGAGAACACAAACAGTATGTTTAGCTCAAGTATCAACAACGGTGAGGCAGAAATTGCAGTGCCAGAAACCACCGTTTACAGCCTGAGAACAGTATAATGTACCACAATTTGGGAAAAACCTCCTGGCTTGACCATTTCAGTGCAGGGTTGCTCTCTGCTTTCACTCCAGGCTCGCTTCCCAGCTCGAGGCAAAAAGCCCTGGCCAAACCCAGCCTGGAGGATTAGCAAAGATCCCGCAGGACAGTGAGGGACATGTTCCCGCTCCTCGGAAACCACCCGGGCCAGCAGCGCCTCACGCACAAGCAGCAGCTGCTCAGGAGCTAACTGGTTAAAGGCCATCATGGATGGATAGAGTAAGGGGAAGATGAAGTTCTGCTATTGCCAAAAATAAAGTCATGCATTGCTACAGTCCCTGTTTATTTTTTAAAGGTGGAATTGCTCCCGGAGGGCCTTCCCAGGGACTACCTGCTCCCTGATCCACAAGCCGCTTCCTCAAGGAGACCCAGGAGCCCGTGAGGCACTTGATGCTTCCCCAAACCCACCCCACATAGCCAAGGACAAGGCAACCGCGATGGACCGCTGAGGCGCTCCGCGCGCGGCCGCGCTCCTCGCCGCAGCCCCGCGAGCATCCCGCGCGTCCAGCCGCTTCCCCGCCGCCCCGCACGGACCTTTCTGCTGCCGGAAGGACGGGATGGAGCCCGAGTGATGCACCATGGCGCCGCAGGGCGAGCGAGCAACCGGCCGGTCACGGCTCCGCGGCGGCAGCGGCTCCGCGGCCGACGGGCGGCCCCGCCTCGCGCCGTTGCCGCGGCAACGGCCCCGCCCCGCGAGGGACCGTTAACGGCTGGAGCGCTTTGAAAAGCGGCCGTTGGGCCCGCGCTGCGGCCAGGGAGGCGGCGTCCGCACCCGTTCCCGTGCGTTCTTGAGGCGCTGGGAGCAAGGGGATGAGAAACAGAGAGCAGCGCTCACTTAAGCGCCCAAGGCAGTGCTTAAGTTGGTAATAAAGTGAAATAAAAGCCGACCCCTTTCTAAAAATGGATCAAAGCTCTGCACTTGGTAAGTGGATCCAGATCAAAGAGAATTTGAGCTAAACCTTGCATCTTCATCGGCCACCAGGTTCACCCCCAGGTTTGGGTCCACCAGTCCGAGGCATCCACACGTGATCCTCAGTTTATGTTTGAGATATTTGGGTCTAGCACGAATATTAACGGGGTCAGAGAGACAGATGCAAAGATTGACTTTTTTATCAGTTAAATTCATACCCCATTGGTAACCCCAACATACCAATTATTCCCTAAGAAATGTAGCCAGTTAAAAAACTATTCATATTTCTACTAGTCAAAGTTAACCCAAATTTTCCTCCAGCTTGCTCATGAAGATCAGCGAACGCCGGCCTTAGTGCTGGGAATAACCCTGCACCTCAGGTCAGGCTGAGCAGCAGCCCTGCCAGTTGTAGTTTAGATATATATATACAGATACGGTTTAAGTAAATTGTGAGGAGAAGGTGGTGGAACTGGCCTCAGTTAACCTGAAAAATAAACCCAAGGTCTCTAGCAGGCTGCAGCTACTTGATAATCAGTCACACAGATGACAGTACAAAACTCCTCTTTAGCCTCAACAATCCGATTAGGCCGCATACCATGATAAAATACTTCATCATTCAGGCAACGAAGAACTTGTGTGCACGCTTACTTATTAACCTGAGCGCCGAGGCAATGCCCTCTCGCAAGGAGAGGGCCTCTGCAGCAGTTGTGTATTTTGCTTTGCAGTTTGGCATTGCACAATTCACCCTGGCCAATACCCACCAAATTCTTCTAGCAGAAAGCTGAAGCTGTTTGCCAGCTTCTGAACTTCTTGAAAAACAAGAGGAATTTCGCCATAGAAACCAACCTGATGAGGATGTTGAGGACGTCCCTCTCCAGACCAACAGAGGCTAGAGAAAAAACACTAATGCATCAACACGAAGTAGCTGTCGTTAAGTTCCTGCTGTTTAGATGCATTTTACAAATCTTTTCTTGAGAACCACGCTCAGAGTAGGAGCCTTGAGAATGACAGCATCATCTTTTCAGCAACAAGATATTGACACGGCCTTTGGGTAGCAAGCCTGAAGTCACAGCAAGGGAAATAAAGAGCTTTGGATTTTTTTCTTACACACACTACTGTTTTTGAGCTCTCCAGCTCAGACCTCAGCCCTCTCCTGTCGCTTGGTACGTTTCAGTCTTCCAGCAAGCTTCAAGCTAGTTTCTTTTGAGTGTTTGCTTCTAACCAGCTGCTGTGTTTTCTCTGGCCACATACCCGCCCTTCCTCCCAGCTACAGTTTTGTACCTGTTCACTCCTACAAAAAGAGAGTCCAGACAAGAGCCCTTTGAACTATTAAACGGATCAGGAAGAACAGAAAAAAACAAGAGGAATAATTATTCCATGAGCATAGACAGCTACATTTTAAGTAAGTGAAGCCTTGAATAAGAGAGTCCCTTTGGCTCTTTTGATGTACTTGGAGACACAAGTAGCCCAGCAGCAGGGCATGGGCTCGCACACGTGGCAGAAGTGACATTAACAGGCATGGTCCCTTCAGCACTGCCAGTCCTGCCTGCTCCTTGCTTCTTCACAGAACTTGAGGCAGAGGGGCCCCAGCATCAGCGATACAGACAAAATATTCCAGCCAACACATCAGCTGCTGTCATGCTGACACCGTATCCCTGCGGAGCAGGCTTTCCTTTCCCACTGGTGCAAGGCTACAGAGCTCAGATACGGCGATTTTCCTTTTAAAAGCATCTCACAGCATGCCCATGTTCCTTGTCAGCCAACCTGCCACCTTCCAAAGCTAAAGAAATACCAAGCATTCCCTCCAAGGTGCAGTTTGTTCTTGGCCGCATCGTAACCATAACAGGATGTTGCATTCAGCACCTCCTGGCACCACAGCTCTCGGCAAGCGTTGGTACAGGAGGCAGCACGGGGCTGCCTGACCAAGAGCCTCTGTTCGCGGTGGGGAAACATCTATACCATTATGCAACAGGAACGTAAGCAATATCGCAGATGCCTTTTTACACATTGATAGCTTCTGGTCCTTAAATCCATGCATGCTAGCATCCAATCCAGGTGCAACAATAAAGGCTTCTTTTTTAAAAAAGAACAGTATTGGGCTCTGTAATGGCAAGAAAAGCAGCCTTTTAGTGCTTTGTTCTACAATTGAGCATTCTGTTCACAAAACCTCAGACTGGCAGCAGTGCTTGCTATCATTTTTTCCAAACGTGGTATATTTATAATCACAAATTCCTTTTGTTTGCCACAATTTATCATCTGGCTGAAAATTTCAAATTATATATGAGCCCATATTTCTATTTGAGAAGTTTTCAGCATTTAAATATTGGCTTAATGAATCTGAAAGCCAGACAGTCCAAAGACGGCAGCATTAGTGAGGGGCACCTGGAGACAAATTAAGCAGAGGCTGAAAGGAATATAAGGGACCATTACATTTCTCATCTCCAAACACCAGTCTAATTTAATGGCACTGTCCACTGAAGGATGCCTAGAGAGGTTGCAGCTCAAGACTGTGATGAGAGACCATGAAGCTTTTGCCTTCATTTCTTTAGAAAATTTAAGCTATCTGCATTTCACTTAACACAAATGACAATACTAAAATGACACACATAAACTGAATTATTTGGTCTACCTCTAGCTTAAACTCAGGCCGAGTTTTCAAGCTTGCTTTATGCTACTGGCTCCATTTTACAGCAGCCTGCAGACGTGAACTAACAGAAAGCCAGAAGTCCTGTACAGAATAGGCTTAATTTAAGTGTAACTGATTATTCACCTTTCCATTAGTAGGACCATTTAGGGACAGTTTTTCTATAATATGTAAAGTTTGTTTTGCTGAAAAGCCTCTTAACAACTATTTAGTGCCTGATTTTGAACAACCTGAAACAATCTGATTTTCCAAGTGAAATTGCACACTATGAAATAACATATATTGTTCTTCAGGAAACAGTCTTCAATCCAGTAATTGTGCACACACAGAATTGTGCACTGAAATTACTATTTTACTGCATCAGGCTAGATTCTTGCCATTAAAAATCTTTAGAAATACCAATGTTTTTATAAGGCAAACATTCATGATTATTTTATTAGTGTTAAATTACACTGATTAATCATACAGGCTTCATTGTTTAGTAAATTATTCATGGCAGATACTCCAAAAATATATTCATGTAAATTAAAGCCTTTTTGAAACGCTCATCTGCAAAAAAGTAGCAGTTTCTGCCTCAAACTATCTGCATGAATTCCATTTCCTAAAAACCAAATCTTTGGTAGCGTATGAAGAGGCAGGAGACAGTTTTATTTTCATAGTCCTCACAAAAAGAAAAGGAATAAATCAGTATGCACAGAGCAGCTTGATTTCACAGGCTTCGAAGCGCCATCTCGACAGCGTGTCCACGCGAGTTCAACAGTGGCCAGTGCTCTTATTAAACCTCCTTCCCGAGGATCACTGCTCCAAAACACTGCTGCACGAGCGGCAGGAGCTGATTCTCTCTCCTTTCAGCATCCAGAGGAAAAAAAAAAAAAAAAAAAAATTACAAAACAAACTCCCAAGGTCATGAGGATATTTGTCAGAGGTTCAACAAACCCAAGGCAAAGCCTGCAAGTTATTCTGACACACTCATTTTTAAGTTCTCTAGCAAACTACCCATCACTTTTCAGCTTGAAATCGATAGATGCCATTTCCCCCTGCAGACTGAAAAGCAGAGATTTACAGCGCGCCGACAGCCTGTCGTCGCCCCAGCGCAGGCCGCGCAATTCCTCAAGGTGCAGCCGCCCGCCCGGCGCAGCTCCCCCTGCCATGGGCTGCTCATTCCACTATTCATCTCCAGTGCACACACTGGCTGCTGTACAACTGGCTCCATAACTTTGCCACATGCCCAATGAGCTTTAATACCTGTGGCACTTCATTTTTCACTGAAAATATGATTATTGACAAATTCTCTCCCTTGCACTTCTACAAGCATAAAGAAATGGAGCTGCATGAAGTCGGTTACAAGCACTCGCTGTGACACCTGAGCCGGATCCTTCACTCTTTGGCTCCCTCGGGCACATTTTATGAAAGTTATATCCACAACAGCAGCACAGCTTTAAGCTTAAAGAAGTATCATTGCAAATGAAAAGTGCCATGTGTTCCCACAGCCCCACAGGGAATGACCTAGAGCTGCTCCTTCCATCACATCCAAAGCACCACAGATCCTCACAGCTGGCATACGAGATGCCATCACAGCAACTAGTGGAATACATTTATTGCACACATTTTTCCCCCCCTCATCTCCATCTTTAATGATTCATGGCCATGACACAGACCTCATATTTTGATTCATTGGCATCGTGCTTCAGAGTGACCCATGCCTGGTTTTCATCATATTTTTACTGTTGCAGTGACATCCACTGGCCAGCTGAGATAACATCAGGTTAGTTTCCACCTCAAGAGGACTTATGAAACTGACAGTGACTTTAAATGCCTAGATTTACTGAGAACTAAGCACATAAATCTGACCATCCATTTCCCAGTGAAACTGGAGACATTTCTGAAATTACAATACCTTAACACCACGCACTTCACATTAAAGTCAGATGGCCCAAGGTAAAGTAACAAAACAAAATCACAGCAGTAGAACAAAACAAACTGGAATTTCTTTATTAGGGCTTGTATCTCAGGGAATCAGAAATAGCCCTTAGATAATAAATACTAATGACAAGCAGATCTTTATTCTGAGGAAATTTGCTTTAGCCATCCACTCTTCAGAAAGTTAGTATAGTTTCCCATAACTTGGGCTCAATCCTGAATTGAGCTCAATTCTGGATATTTCCAAAAAGAAATTTCTTTTTTCACTGAGGCAAGTTTATACAAAATCTAAGGACAGCATTATAGCAATACAGCATGATAAACATATAAAGTATCTTCTGTTCCCTGCTTTCACTACAAGAGAAATCCACCCTGTTACGAGCACCTTAAACTTGGCAGTCTGCAAGATTTTTACTTCCCTTCCAGACAAGTCATTCATATGAGAAAGGAGGGGAAAGTAGAACTTGAAAGAATTTGTTGAGGGGTCATGACAGAATTTAGTGAAAAGGGCAGCAACACACAGTTGTGCATAAAACCTATCTTCTCAAGTTCTGAAGAAAATATTTCAATTCATGCTGGTTCTGTAAGAATGATGCAAATTTGTAGTGGTGAGTTTTCAAGAACACTTAAACTTCTTCCCTGCTTCTTTAAAAACTGGCACTCTGATATCTGCTTCCTCGCAAGATAAACCACCGTGGACTCTGTAAACTCTGTGCTATTAGGAACGTGCACAGACTCCAACAATCCCTATTGCTACAAACACTGGGAATCTGGACCATTTCCCTGCACTTAATGCAAGGACCACCCTGGTGATGTGTGGTGGGGGCAGGGAAAGCCAAGAAGAGTGGTAATAACACAAACCCATTAGCCTTGGTGTTGATGGATGGTTCTCTAGGAAGAGAGTAAAACAGAGCAACAGAGAAACTTTGTGCTGAAAAAAGGGATCTATGTTCCCCCAAAAGAACAGATAAGGACAGGAGGTCAGTGAGGAACAGAGCCGGGAACAGCAGAGCTCTGCACTGACATCTTTATTTCCCCCAGTACTGCCCTAGAATAACAATAACGTGTAAAAACTGTCATCAAGTGCAGTGGGAAGAAAGTGCTCTTTGATATCTAGCTGCAGCAAGCTGCTTGTCTGAACAACGTGCTCGGCCTCTACATCTTCATTTGGTCTCATCAAAAAAAAAGTCATTGCTGCTAATTTTTGTGCTTCATCTACAACTTCACATGTTGGAAGAGAAACCACTAAGCAAAAACCTCAGCTCTTTTTTTCCTCTCTTGAAAGCAGGAGCCACCAAAACCTGACGTCACAATTAAGAGCAGTATCAAAATATCAGCAGTTACGAGGAAGGTTTACTTAAAAATACGTATATAAAACAATCCAGTTTTCCGGGATTCTGAGGATCAGCCACACTAAGTATTGAACTTATTTTAAGCAGTAGGCTGAAGGAAATAAAGATATTAAGAACCAAACCACTCAGGTGTTTCCTCCCAATGCCTTCCTGGCTTGTATCCCTCTATCTGGGCTCTGTCCCACGGTTCAACATGTAGTTCCAGCTTTTCCTGTCCTACTCATTAGTGCTAGAGGATAGTGCCACTAACAACTCAACAGCCAAGCTAGAAAGTATAAGAAACAGTTCAAATCTAGGCTCTCTCTGATCCCATTTCACACCAATTAAATATTAATGTGAACACACGATAAAAATATTTGATGACCTGTGATTTCAGCTGGTTGAAAGTTGCTGCTGTGGTAAATACTTAATAATTGATACAAGCAAGTACCTCAGCTCCAGCAAGACAAGAAAAACATCTGGCAGAGCAGAAGCCACCTGCAAAGTCTCAAAGGAGGTGAGCTTCTCTCCTCCACCTGGTCCTAAATAACTTCAGGAATACCTTGGCCATGATCTCTCAAACACCATCTTTCTTCTTAGCACCTACCAAGAGAAAGACATTTAGAGGAGGAAACTCCACCCAAGTGGCATTTGCAATGCTAGCTAAATTGATTAAACATAGACATGAAAGCATATGCAAATCTTTCACCATGTTTTAATGTTCCAAATATACAGATTGCCATCTACAAAGGTGAAAGATGAAACAGAAATAGAATGTGGAAACTATATAAAATTAAATGTTAGAAAGTGAAACAAGAAACTAAATACTTAGGGCAACAGAAGTGAAAAAAGTTTCTATTGACTTAGGAGATATGTAAAATTTGCTTATAAACATTATTGTCCTGTATATCTCTTTCTCGTGTTTCCAGTCCTGGAAAAACGACCATCAGCCAGAAATTTCTTCCTTTGTGAAGGCAGTAGCAAGGTTGAAACTATTTGAAGATTAGGATAAGACAGATGTTTTTTCATGAACTCAGACCTGACTTCTGAAGAGGCTAATAAGGAAAATTGGAGCAAAAGCAAATGCTTACACTAAGGTTACATGTAATTGCTTGAGCACCTGCTGTGCCCTGCACCTAAAACAAACTTGTGGTCAGAGCTAAGCTAAGGAAGGATAGCACAGAACTTGAACCACAAAAAATACTGGTAACAAAACTGAACTTGTGAGATTTAGGCCTGTTCTGCTCCAAAGATAAATTACAAAGGTGCAGTAACACAGATTCACATTTTTACTGCAGAAGTTGCTGAATTGTAAGAACAGAGCAGGAGAAATAAAAAGCATATCAGGTATACAAATACTAATGGTGGGACACTAATTGTCTTAATTTACATGGCTTATAACTGTCTAAACAGTGGTCTTAGCCAGTGTGATGAGGACATCAGTCAATCTACAAGTGTCAGACCACATCATCTCTCCTTGTCCCTCACGATCCATTTGTGAAGGCAAGTCTGTCATTCGAGCTGACCTTCTCCTAAGCAGTTCCTAAGGCAATATAAGTTGCTTTCCCAATTCCAAAATTATTTATATCACTTTCATCTTAGCAGGGATATTTTCGGACACAGTTTTTCCTGTGCTCAGGCATATCTCATCCAGAAATAACAGATAATTCCTTGAAAGAAAAATCAAAGCAATATGACAAGCAATAAACACTAAACGTGTTAGGCAGAGTGCAGGACTACGAGGTTACTCAGGAGGAGTCCTGGCACTTTGCAAAGCCATTTCTTGCCCTTCTGGTGATGGCTTTTGAACCACCACACAACCAAGTTTTCAACATAGTACCAAAACGAGGACCCGTAGAAGAGGCAGAATGGAAATAAGATGCAGCTTTAATCTGTTTCCTGCTATAACACATGACTGCAGAATGGCAGAAATGAGGATGTCATAACTTCTTGGTTATTTCAGGTATTACAACCAAAATCACCCATTATTTCTACCTATTCTCACTGCAATAGATTGGAAAGGACTCATAACCTACAGCTTGGCATTTCAACAGTTCAGCATTTAGGTCAACTTCACAAAATTTCTCAAAAAAGGGCAACACTGCTACTGGGAAACCACAATTCAGTCTTCTGAAAATTTCTCTCTGAAGAAAAGAAAGTGCTGGCTGCCTCATTAGCTAATCAGAATTTCATTAGCATCTTGTTTTACTCGGCCAGAAAGCATCTAAGGGAATCACTGCGGTACCTGTTACCTAGGTAACATTTTGGCTACAGCAATCCAGAGGGCCCTTTCTGCAGTATCTTGACAGAGTTGTTTTTGTGCAGATGTCTCCTGAAAGATGCTGCTTTGTTTTAGGAATGTTAAAAGAGCCTAAAAAAAAAAAAGAAAAAAAAAAAAAAAAAAAAAGAAGAACCCCCCCCCCAAAAAAAAAACCCCAAAAGAAAACAAAACCAACCCAAACAAATAGCCTCTCGTGTTTCTCCATCCCTAAGAAACATACTGTCGTTTGCACTAGCCAGAGAACACTACAGCATGAAAGAACAATGAAAATCATCTTCCCCAAACTTTTCCATTTCAACAATAGGGACTTAGATCTTCTTTACAAAATAAATTCAAGCGAGCTGGTAGCAGCACAGCTTCCTTGGATGGGACACCCTCACTGCAGTCTAAAACATAGGCCTTTAAATGTTGAGGTCCTCACAGGGACCACTGCAAGGAAGTTGGTCAAGTCCTGAGCAACATTCCTCATAGAGCTGCCCCTCTCCGCAGTCTGCACCAGTTCTTCAGAGAGTTCTTTGGTGACGGTGTTCAGGAAACGCCCACTGAGGGTGACTTTACATCCATCTTTCACATAAGAAACTACTTCAAAGATGAATTCAGGCAAAGAAAGCAGCCCACGGGGCAAGGTTCCTCCTAGAGCCTGCCTGCTCCCTATGGAAAGGACATCACAAGACCATGCAGCCCATGCACGTCCTTCCAAGAATATACTCAGAAAGAAAAGACCTGTATGGCCAGCCCCATGTGCTGCAACCTGAATAGTGTGGATGCAAACTTGCAAAGGGTCCAGGTCCAGCTGCCTCCTTGACAAAGACGCACCAGGGTCAGAGCGCGCCACGGCTGAGGACACCACTGAGCTCTAAACTCACACAACAAAGTCTCAAGTGAGATTTCTGAGTACAGGAAACATGCTTAGAAACCAGCATAAAAACACCAGCATAATCACACCCGTCAAGCAGAGCAGTTAGAAGTAACACTAGAAATAGCTAAATCCAAACTGATCCCTGAGCAAGGGCTACGCACTATTGGTAGTCTAAGAATTGAAGCTGCTTGGAAAACTTCTATTAGCAGGAGGAGGAACTGGGGTCAGCCTCACCTCAACTCTTCATATAAGGCCAAGCTTGGAATCTTTTGATAAAACAGTAGCACTTTTCCTATAAAACAGAAATACCTCCAGAAAGGAGCACCCGCTTACCTCTCCTCCAAGTCTCAGCTGCATTATATTAAGCTTGTAAGCAATTTGGAGCACTGATTATTTCTCATATAAAATGTATGAGCCTTTCCTACTATAGGAACTGCCTGGTTTTATCTAGGCTCTCCAGGCATCAGTGCAGTGAAAAAAATGGCTATGTCCAGGCAGGCCGGACACTACTCCTCCCTAATGGACTTGGCACAGAGCTGATTTGGGCCTAAAATAGAGTTTGTTTATATCCACTCAAGAGCTGAGCTTTCCCCACCACCTGTGCCTTTTCTTCAAAGGAAAATTAACCACGTTGAAGGACTCCTTGACTATTCTTCCTATTCACAGTTATCAACATTTCTTCAAATCCCTCCTGAAACCAGACCTTGAAGCACCAAAATATTGCAGGAAAGGCATTGCACATGCTCATGGCTGCAGGCAGCAAGTAGAAAATTCATGAGAAAACACATCTGGCAAGTTTACAGGCTCAATTTTTTTAGATCATCTACCAGTACTCTAGTATTTCATGTGTAAATTCTCACTAGGCTTATATGGAACTTTACATTATTTCATTATTATCCAACTTTTCTAAACAAAAAACATCCCAAAAAGCTCCTTCTCTCCAGCGAGAGAGGAATCAACCTAGTTAACATTTTAAGCTTCTTACCCTTCTTCAGCCAGTTCCATTACCTGTAGTCTTCTTTCCTCTTTTTTGTCTTTCTAAGCCTATTTTTTTGCCATAACTCCTAGCACAAGTTGAGTTAATATTTCTGTTTGGTAAACATAAATGTCAGCAGCATGTCAGATTACTGCCCGAAGTGGCCATGCTCCCTAGAAGTATATAAGCCAGTCCAGCAAGAAATTTGGTCTTGGGAAATAACAAAGTGACAGCAGATTTCCAGACTGTATTTCAGTTTCATATTTTTCATTAAAAATCTACTTGCATATTCCAATAGCAAGAGTTGCTCCTTCACTTTTGCACCTCCAAAACGACTTAGTACTAGCTACCTGCGTTGCTTTATAGCTATTTTTGCCTGGTGGGCTTCTGAAATCCTGGATGCACCTTCAGCCTGGCAGCTCAGGGCACCAACAGGCAGACGCTGGTCTGAACCCTCACTAGAGGGAGCCCTGCAGTTGGTGACAATCAGCAAGTGCCAAGGACGCCGCAGCACATTTGCTTCCATGTGGCCTTAACGGCTGGAAGGGATATCCCTCTTCACCCAGTTACTCCAGTAAGAAAACCAAATGGAGAAAGCAGCAGCTTCACTTGCGTGTTCACCAGCCCCCGTGAGAGATCTCGGCATTGCTATTCTGCACTATTCTTGAAAGTTTGTTTTCTCCTCAAATACAAAGCCCCTCAGTTCATTTTTACATTACGATGGCGAGAAAACAAGACATTTAATAGTAGCCAGATCTGAGAATTTTGTTGTGGGAGAGGGTCAGACCTGCCGACCAAGCCTCGGTGACTTAGAGTCAAAATGTGTTAGTGTTATATATCCCGTGCCATCTACTGAGTTTAGACATTTGGAAAAGGTCAGGTAATCAAACAACCTGAATTCAACACGTGCAGGTGATGAGAGCTGCAGGAATGCCCTGCAAAGCCTGCAGCTTCTCTCCATCCTGCCCCTGGAAGGGACATCCCTGTTACTGATGCTGCTTATATTGGCAGCAGGAGGAAAAGGAGTCTCTTGTTTCAGCCCTATGGGGCCCAAATGGCTTGTCCCATCTCTTCTTCCGTGCACTTTAACAGTATAACTCCCTACATCAGTGTGTCAGGTCCTCCAATGACACAGGAGACTGGGCAGAAAAATTCAGGAACTACTGTAATTCTCATCATAGAGATCTATATATTTTTGCCAAACTATTATAATCTGAACCAAGTTTAATCTTTAGGCTTTAAAATTTTGTATTTAGAATTGAGGACATACACATCCATAGAAGAGCCTAGGACAGAAGAACAGTAAATAAAAAAAGACAAACCCTACACGGCTATTAATCCTCATCCTCATTTTCACAAAAAAAGCAAGTTTTATGATGTCATCCATGAGAAACAGAGCCCAAAAGATACAATTATGTAGTCAAACCCCTAATATTCAGAAATCATTTACCATCTAATCATAGTTCATCCTTCCCATCCATACAATGAACTTGGTTTGACACAACACTGAATTAATAAAGACCATCCAAACTTTAATCCCTTTTAGTGGATCACCTCTTAGTTACCTCTCGCCCGACCTCAGGAAATATCACCCTCTGCTTTTCAGAAACTGCACAAACATGGGGTCTAAACTGGATTATGGCTTTCATAGCCTCATTATTTTTGTTTAAGAGACGCACACATGTGAGGCAGACAAAAGCCAGCAAATATACACAATAATTTCCTGCTCAGCAGGAAGAGTCCCTTGCAACAGATATGCAGCAGCTCCTCCTTAGCACCCAGGCAAGGGAGACATCTTCAAACCAAACTATAAAAGGCATTTCAGCCTTGTCCTCATGCATTTCTAAATAAATAACTGCAATATTAGGATCAGGATGCAAATCAACATCCTGAAAAACAAACTTTATTTTCTAAGTCAAACTGATACTGAAATCAGGTTGTCATTAAGAGCACCACTTTCCATCACAGGCAGTATGCTGCCTTGCAGAACCCGTTTTTAACATCTCGGAGGTGGTAAATTTGAGCATATTACACAAAGCCCTTTTTTCTATTGACTAAGTTGAATGAAAAATCCCATTGTCGATTTGACCGCAAACAGCTTGATTTTGCTGTGTGCAGCACACAAGCTGCAGTGTCTTGGGTGAGCTACTGGCCCATTTATTCCCCTTATTTCTTCCTTTTTGGCCAGGAGCCCTGCTAAGGTTCATTTTTCAGCTCAATTCTCCAGCAGTGTGGAATCATCTGACTACCAGTCCTAAAAAATGGAGCTTCAGTGGGGGTTTCTACTAGGTTTTTGCAGCTGGTCAGACCTAGGGTTATTTTTATGCCCTCTGGTGACAGGATCATCTGACCACATATAAGTGGAGCAAATCAACAGGAAACTCAATGGCCCTCTGGACCTCTACAGATAAAAATATATGGAAAAAAAAATGGAAAATTTCCCTACAACTCTTTTTTCCCTCCTGCTTATTGGCTGTGCTAAAGATTTAAATTTCTGAAGTTAATGAGTAAAGAAAAATTCACTTTTTAAATGAAACCACAGAACCTTGGGATGCTCCTTGATCATCTTTACAATTAAAAAGTCAAAAGTGAAAGTTTGAGTTACTTTCCCATCATGAATGAATGAAGGCGCCCAAGTAGCACAAGAAGCAACTGTACTTTTGGAGGACTGATACAGTGTAGGATTCAGTGTAGGAGAAAGTTAGTCTTTTGAACTCATTTTTATAACCTGTTGGCACAGTTGCAAAATTCTGATTTTAACAGAAGCTCATCATGAAGCTAAATATTAGGAAGCTTATTTTCTTCCTGCTATGAAGGATTATATTATTAGTCTAAAGACTGACTAGAATGACATCTTTTATGCCTAGAGATGACCAAGTAGCACAGAAGCAGAGCTATCAGAATGACAGAAAATCTAGATAAATTCAAACTTTTCACTGTAAAGAGCAAACTCTGCCTTAAAGGACTCAAGGAAAAACCTTTTAAAATCCACTTCATAAACCTGACATTTTAGTCGTATGTTGGCTTTCTTCTGAAAGCAAAAAAACTGTCCATGTTTTTTTTTCCCTTCACCACACAATGAAAATATATGAAATAGTTGTAGCAGTTCCCTAAATTATTGGTAAATCTCTGATGAGTTTTTTTTAGTATATATATCAATCATAATATTTATTCAGTTGATGGGAAAGACTGAAAATTTGTCCCATCACAATGAACCATAGTGTTATAAACCATTTAGAAGTCCCAGGTAAATCATAAAATGAGTGCACTATCAGAGTCAATTTTATCAAATTTAGAGTTCATCCTTTATTCTGGAAAGGCACAGTGAGGCTTAATGTGATGTCTTAAATAGGGGCAACACCAGTACAAAAATGAAAGTCTATGGACACATTTAATACTACAGCTGCCATCAGCTGTGACAGCACGAACAGATTGTCCAGCTCATGCTTTAGCAGAGAAGGAGCCTTTCAGCAACCCTAAAGGTCAATTATGGCATTTGTGAGGCTAGGAAGGAATGCATAAATATAATTCACAGTAAACACAGAGAAATTACTTTATTCTAACAATGAAAACTTATGTAGGAGATTAAATTGATAGATGTGCTTGGTGTGCCCTTTTATTTTCTCATGAAGACTCTTTTATACTGTTTACTCGAGCTAAAAGTCAGAGATTAGTCCTGGAGTGACTGTAGGATGGGAGGTTTGGGCTCATCCCTTGTTTTTGCGGAGAACAGAACTCACAACGAAGTTATTTGACCGCTTCCAATCTCTCTCATGCTTGTGAATATGAATCATTATTTCTCATAAGAAGGGAAATGGACACATAGGGCAAATCTTCATGCAAAGTATCTCAATTAAGTATCAACCAAGATAGGCCACATCTCAGGTCAGAGATCTGTGCTAAGTATTCACATCAGTGTAATGTGAACATTATAAAGCCTGCTCTAATAAGAACTGTATATTAAATAGCTCATGTCCATTTTTCTACTTATCATATTTAAAGCCAAAAAAACAAGAGATGGTGTGGGAGGACTTTCTGTGGTTCTCCAAATATAAACAACTGAAGAGGGGATAAGTAACAATTTAAGGCAGAAAAACCTCAGGCCAAGCCCACCTCACTTCTCCAAAGGAGATTTTTCTCATGGGAAATGCAGATTCTCTGTCATTCCAGTTGTAAATGTCAGTGGTATGAATTTAAAGTAACTTACAGCTCCAGAAATGTCTCCATTCCCTTTTTACAAAGTCAGACACAGAAAGGAGCCATTTATTAAAATTATATTCTCAGATGATTAGCATGATAATCAGTGCATTTGTTTTGAAAACAATAATACCAACTAAAATTGCCAAGAACTGCACACAAAGAAACTCTGAACTGCCAAGTTGATACCTTTACCTGCCCTAAGAACAGCCTGAGATGATCAAGTAACACTAAGGTATTCCTCAAAGTAGGGATTATCTCAAAACTGATCCCTAGGATTCCCGAACAAATACTTACATCAACCATCCTGCCCTGTATGTAGGAGATCTCTCCATCAACATATGGAGAACATGTCCCTTAGAAGCAAGGAGGACATGGAAATGGCTTCCTCTGACCCTCTGGGGACACTGAAGGCTCTCTGGTAGACTTAAGATCATGAGGCACTTGCATCAGATAAAGAGCCACAGCCTGCCTGACCTAACAGGATATAAATTCACACCTGGCTCAAGTGTCCAGCTAGTCCTGCACCGGATTTCTGATGGATTCCTGCATTTGGGTTATGAGAAACAGTAAACAACAGCTCCCCAGTCATCATCTTCAGTCCAGTCAAAGTTCCAAGATCCCTCCCCAGTCTGCCTGCTCACAACTATTATTCTCTCCCTAGGACAGAGGCTGTTCCCCAATTCCAATAAAACCAATAGCTAAAGCCAAACACAGCAAAAGATGCTGCACTTGCAAGAAATTTTTATCAAGTAACATGTTAGCTCAATCGATGTTGAGTCTTAAGTCTTACTGGCAAGAAGAAATACCTGAGCAGAAACCCTGTTTAGTCTTTGAAATTTTTCTTTTCTGCATTTTAAGATGATCTATAATAAACTAGTTCAGCTTCCTTCAATTTTCAAATACCACAAAATACTATGTCTCATATTTAATCCTTGAACACCTGTTTTCATTCCAGTCCCCTTACCTCCTTGTTTACCTTTTCTAAAAGCTCAAGTGTTTGCTGGTCAGAGATGTGCCAAACAGTACTCCAGATTTCACTGCACTTCATAAATATGGAAAAACTTACAAATGACTTTTGAGGATATACAGGCAAAGTTACTCTTTCAGTGATTTATCTGACTAATCAAGGCTTCAACAAGTCTTTTCTCTCATGCTGAATTATAGATTTAAAGATTTATTTTTCCTGTTATCAAAATCCATGAAGGCTAAACTATATCACAACCATCCAACAAAAACCACCAGGATAATCCTCATCTTCGAAACCTCGTAATAAGATTTTTAGTGCCCATACAAAGAACTTTGCTTTGCAAAGTTCCTGGGCATTCTTTTAATCTCGGTATGAGATGGCTCAACGTCTGTGTGGTCTGCAGGTTCACGCTGAGCAGCTGGGGCGCTTTCAAGGCTTGAGGAGTCCCTGTCAACCCTAGAATGCTAAGCAGGTTTTCATCACACCAAGCTCTGTGGCTTCAAACAGCTCTTCAGTTCCACTACATTTCCTAAGATACAGCAATGGTAGGCTTTTACATAAGTTCATGCCCATTTTCAAGTAGGACAAGAAAATATGAGAACAAAAAAAGTTTTCAAAAGGGGAGGAAATTCCTTGTGGCTACTGTGCGGGGACCTGAACTCTCCCCTCACCTCCTAACATAGTATTTTATAGTACTGTAATTCTGCACAAACATCAGTAAACAAATGGTTAAAAAACCTGAAAAGGAATAGAGGAAACACAACATAATATTGCCCATCGAGTCCTAGTAATAATCATGCTGCTTCACCTAATTTCCAGGTTTTGCTCAGCTGAATTTATGAATGCTGATGTGATAGCTGATGTGACCAAAGCGGGAAAACAGGGACCACTACAATCAGGGAGCAGATTTCAGGCAAACAGGTTGAAGGAACAAAAACTTTAGCATGCAAGAAAGGAGAAAAATGGGCTACAGATGTGTCATAACTCAGCAATGGCATGGAAAATAAGACTATTATATGTATATATAATGAATATATATTATATGAATAAATTTAATATTGTATCATTTCACATGGTAAAAAAGATAGGGAACAGATCTCAAAAATAGCTATAACACACAAACCCTTTTTTCACGCAAAGCCAGATTAAACTGAAACTGACTGCCACAGCTTTACTATCCTTACACAGGAAATTTCTCCCACATTTTGCTGACATGACATTTAGGAAGGTGTTGGGTATAAAATTAATAGAGCAGAGGACTACTATTTAGTCAACTACAGTCTTGGCACTCAAAGCAACCATACCTAGAAGGCAACTGCAACAAGGGATGCAGTATATGTTTTAGCACACAATATTGCAGGCCCACAGCTTCTGAGCTATACTCATAAACCAAAGGATTCCTGCAAGGAAACACTCAGGGCTCTTCCACAGGACACACTGACTTTACCCAGCGAGTTGCTCATTTCAGAAAGCCCAACCAAAGTGCCACACCAAGCACTGCAAGGAAAGGAAATATGGTTTGCTCAAGACATGGGTACATCAACCCACACTTTTGCAAGCCAGTAAAGCCAGTACCTGCTGCTTGATGCCAAAGATGCAATATTTCTGGAAATATTTAAGACCACCTCACATTTCTTTTTTCCAGCCCACCTTCACCCATATGTACCCTGCACTATAAAATGCAGTATTGTTGGGATTTCTTTTCTGGCAGTCTTTATTATTTTCCCTTAAGTCCTATATTTCATTTGGACAGTTCACAGAAAATTAATTGGTTGCAAAAGGACATGAAAATTCTAGTAAGCTGTAAGTTAAAGAAAAAGGGCATCTTGGCCTCTAAATTCTTATGTCTTTTTCTTCCAAAAAGAGTATATTCTAGCTGCGGAATAAACACTTTTAGATCTTGACACCTACGGCAAGTCGACTCTTTAAAAGGATTTAGACATTTACAATAAAGCCTCAAGTTGTTCCAAACTTGTACTTGCTTTTTGAAAGTAGAGACAAAATTGTTTTCAATTACAGACACATGATTGATAGTGTATTTATACCGAGCTTCAGTTTCTTGACAAAGAGGCAGGAAATTCAAAACTCTGCAGTCTCTCTACAGTATTTCTATGTTCATTACATGTTTCCTATGCTTTGGATGATATTCTTTGACTCAAGCTACATGTTTTATCAGTGCCTTCATGTAGACATCTGAAATACAGCAGCAGTGCAGCTGGACTCAGCAACCTAAACAACCCTTAAGGACAGGACAAAGTATTAAATGAGCTTACAAGAGAGGAAAATTGAGTTGACACACATGGATTAGCCTGGCAATAAAAATGGAAGTCCTTCATGCTAGAAAGTCAGGCCCAGGCTGCTTAACAGGGCACAACTGTCCTGTTATAGAGAAACGCTGGTGACTTGCTAGGTGAGAGCAACAAGCTTTCATTAACTCCACATTTGAGTCAATATTGCTGCTATTAACCTTGAATGAATTCAACCACCAAGGGAAGAGTGTTCTCCTTATCTCATTCCATGATTTTATGCAAAACCTGAGGTTCAATGTAGTCCGGTAAACTACACTACGATACAGTGCAGTATTTTCCAGGCACACTATGCAGCTCAATTTGACTAATATTTCTCATTTGTCTGGGATGCTTCAAACACCTTATGCTGCAATGAAGGATTATGAACGATAAATGAAGACTCATCTCTCAAGGAAATCTTTTTGCCATTTTAACAGTGCCTTCATTTCAAAGGCATTTCTTTCACACACTGAAGCATTCACTGAAAAAATCTCATAATAAAATCAAGTGAATTCTACAGAGGTTTTTACTTTTTGCAACATTACTTCTATTCATTGCAAATGGATCTGAAACATCCAAGTTGCTAAACTATGCAGTGCCATAAAATAGACAGAGCACTCAAAGATTGTGAAAAGAAAAAAAGCTCATTGCTATCACTGCTTATTAAGTCTCTAGACATTGCTGAGATGCTTCTGAAATAAGCTATGCAGCTTTCCCTTCCAGTTGTCACCGAGTAGATGCAGGGAATGCTTTGCTGTACTGAGACACATTTGGAGTGGATTTTAGGTTGTATATCTTGCATAACGCCACCCATCTTGGATTCCTTTTGTTTCCCTTATATGGGACTGAAGAGAAACGTGAAGGGCAGCAGCATCCTGAGCTCATAGTATTCTTGGAGGAAATACCAAGCTTAGAGACTTTTGGCTTCCAAGAACAAGAACCCTGCAAGATTGCTTCCAAGAACAGTTAACATGACTGCAGATTTTCTGCACTACTCTTCACAACAGCAGTCTAAGAACGCCATAAAGTTTATTTAAATTTCAATAAATCTGTTCCATCACAAGTACCAGCCAATTACTATGGGAGGACATACTGTACCGTTTCCTCTATGTAGATCTGGATTATCTGAGTTGGCGTTTCCAGGCACTCTATATTCTACCCAGAACTGCAAGAGTTTGCCTAAAAATACTAATAAGGAGATAACACGGCTACATGAACACAGGGGTCATGAAAGTTGACTGCAACAGCAGTTTGGCCTCCAGGAACATTTTTTTTTGTTTAAAAAATGAATCCTTATCTCTACTCCATAAAGTACATTTAGAGAAAGTGAAAAGATATTTAACCATACAACCTCTAAAAACCAAAGCGGATATGTACAGGGCTGTCACCTTGCATGACACGGTTGGTGACAGACATAATTCACCACAGGTTAACCCAAAGGCTTCAGAAAATATTACCAACAGCACAAGTCACCAGTAGTGCTACTCCACTACACAGTTTAATGGCACAGATGCTGTTTAGAGCATGCTCCACTTCATCAGTTACTAGAAGAAACACCACATAGAACAAACTGCCAAAAAATGCATCCCAAATACCGTGCACAATTATTTCAGAAAGCAAAAACAGGCTCCAGTTATCATGCAAACGCCAAGGAAACCCTCTGCTTTTCAAGCTAAGTAACAGTCAAGCAGAATATACTGCTATAGCGACAGTAAATGAAAAACAAATTTCACCATTTTTGACCTACTTTGAATTTTCTCAGAATGGGGAAAAACTATTTTCTTCTTAGCTTTTGAATATGTTAAGATTTCAGCCTTGGTGGGAGCTATGTAGAGACTAAGCTACCTCCCCATTCGGGACGGCCAGCAAAGCAGATGCATCTGCTTGCACACCCAGAATCACATTGCTATTGAATAATCAAAATCCAAAGTTTGACAAACCCAGAGTGAAGACGAAATAAATACCAAACCCATCCTTGTCTATTCTGCTGTAATCATTTTGTTTCGTGTACTGAACATTTCGCTGAGAAAATTTGCTGTCGTGAACTAGAGCCTCTAGACAGCATGTTCAATCTGTCTAGGTACCTTGATATATCCATTTTTATAAAGGTTAGGGTATATAAAAGGAAATAAGTAGTGTCCTTAGTTGTTCACTGAGAGTCAGTTAAATTCACCAAGTATTGTCGACGTATAACAAACATTCTTGAGCTCTTTTTGGTAATAGTAAAAATATAAAAAGGTTAAATTTAAGCATAAAAGGGGAAAGTATAAGTTTGTTTCACTTTGGCATGTGTAAAACTTTTAAACTCTCTAAAAATGTCTCATGCAGAAAAATGCATCTGACCAATTGAATGTATTTAAAATACATAGTGTGGTGACAAAGTTGTTAACTGGAATTGGCACTTACTGTTTGCTATACTACTAATATTTGAACAATATTTTAAAAGGTATCTATTGTTACTGCTAACACATACTAGACATTGCCTATATGGAAATAGGTCTCTTTCTTGCTCTTTGCACATATTCTGCTTTCAGCTCAGTGATAAATCTGTGCATTGGTTTCCATGAAAAATTTTTGAAGGAGGAAGAAAAACCTGCAAACGATATCAACAGCTTCTTTAGAGAGAGCCCTGTCATCTCTGATGAACTTACTGTATGCAACGCAGCACTCAGGAAAACTCGGGCACCCCTAATCATTAGTATTCTAATTTCAATAAGTATTTCCTCCCAGGAGAGGACGAAGACAAATGTTACAGAACGTGTGTAATACACAAGAAACAAGAAATAGAACTGAAGTGATCTCGGCCAGGTCTGAAAACTGAGAAGAGAGCAACTCCCTGCCGAAAACTCCACCTCAACTTTCCACGTACCAGGAAAGCAAGCAGATAATTTTATTGAGAGAAACAATAAACTGTTTACAATCTGAAAAGCTCAAGTTTAAAAGGTTAACATGCCATTTATATAACGCACAAACTGCTAATCGTGTCTAACTCTTCCCTACAGGAACTCCACACAGAGGAGTGTTTATTCTAAGGCAGAAACCGCATTTCATCAAGGGCCGACACGTTTGGCTTTGGAAACACAACCTCTCTCAAGCCACATTCACTTGCACCCCAGCGAGAAACGCTGCTTCTAAATGAGCACGAGAGAACTTCCCTGAGTAGCTTCAAGGGACTCAGGAAACATAAGGGGCTTCAGTGTTCAGCTCCTTGGTCTCGAGCTTCTGTGCCACATAACAAGCCCTTTTCCATTTGCAAATACCTTTTCAGGTTTTGGGAAAAAAAGAAAAACAAAACCACCAAAAATAAGACTTTGTATTACCTCATGATAGCAAGCTCTAGAACTTTCTTTCAATGACACTACTAAACACTACTAAGATATGACATGCTCATTCATAATCAGGACCAACTCTTCGGTTAATGAACACTGTCATCCTAATCTTCCTCCATTTCCCCTGCAAACAAAGTAATCAAAAAGTCAACTGAGAAAGATACCCAATTTTTAACTAAAAGGCTTGAGGTATTTTTTCCACAAGTTACCCCAGAAATTACACTCAAATTTTCAGAACTAGTATGGGTTTATCATCACAGAATAAACAGTGCTCCCTTCTTCAGGTTTCCTTCGTGCATCCAGCTAGACACTCACTGCCCAGTCTTCCGTGCGCGTGGAGGCCGTGGCCTAGTCAAGAACAAACAGGCTTGCTCAGATAAACACCTTGGCCTCGCAACAGAAGGACCATAACAACACAGCTAAACGGAGCAGTTGTGGGTCTGTTTGCTTAGACTCATGTATTCCAGCTGGGAATACAAGCATGTAAGAAAAGTTCAGTTTTGCTATAGGATATGGTCATACTCCAAGGGATCTAGTAAAGACACAACACACACCACGCTGGCTACCTTTGCTCTTTCTGGCCATTCTCAGCAATTACAACTCCCACTATATAGAAGCTCTACCACTGCATTTAAGTGTGAACTTCAGGCTGAATCACACTTACCAGGATTTTGCTTTAAATTGTAGAGGCTAACAGCCTGAGATGATCTATTATTTACTATATCATGCTCATTTCATTATTCATATCTCTAAGCCTTCGTTTTTCTTTCAACACTTACGTTAAATATCTGCATAACAGCTATATCAAATCATTTGCTTTTATTTGACAGTATCCAGAAGTCTTACTACTCTACCTTCTACATCACATATCAGAACACTGAGACACAAGTCATCTAGTTCTTCCCCAGGTTGCTTTTTATCATCTACTCTTCTACAACGCTTGCTGTTTACTTGCCCTAATGCTTGCTCTGTTGCTTCAGCAAGTCATAAGGGGGAAAAAGCATCTTGAGTAGGATGTATACAATGAATACTCCTATTTGTGAGAAGTGGTTCATCTCCTATTGTATATCCAGTTAGTTGAACCTCCCAGCTTTCAGAGGACTCAAAAGAATTTAGTAAGGAAGAATCTTTAACTTTATGGTACTAAAAAACAAATCACATGGTACATTAACATTTGCATTACAACTTATTGTCTTGTCACTAGGAATTTTTACATCACCTTATTTCAACAAAACTTTAATAGTTTTGAAGTATTTAAAAAGTTTGAGTTGAACTAATATACTTATGTGATTAAAATATCTCAAAGCAGACTAGTAAAAGAGATGGCTGCAGATGAGAACATGAAAATGAAAAATGTACCCCCAATATAACAAGCATCAGCTAATAACATTAAGCCATGCCCATTACACATAAACTACGGACACTGACATGTAAAAATAACTTTGGAAGGAATCTTTGAAAAAGATAAAGCTTCATGAAATCTATTCAGATAATTTTCCAGTGGGAGGAGAGTTCCCAACTGTGAGGCCATGTCAAGCAGATATCCAAGTTCTCTAAGTTTGTCTTGACTAAATAATTTTACCAAAAGACTCACGATTGCAGGAAAGTGGTGCCTCATCACTGCAAATCAAGCCTAGAGGCAGAGTCATTCATACGAGTCTCCGAAAGGAATGAGGCAAGTTTAAGCCATCTATAGAACAGTAAGCAGATTACTTCTACTCAGCAGACAACTGAAACTTTAGGCTAATATTTATGCTAACAAGTGACTCCAGGAGAGTTTCCCTCCCCCAAAAAACAGACACAAGAAAAATGCCTGCAAGATCATTTAAACTGTAAAAACAAACCCCCAGAACATTAATCCACAAAACTGGGAAAGCCAAGTTATTCACACTTACTAAAAATCAAAAACTAGAGACAAAGCGAGGAAGGAGGGACAACTTTTTAAAAACTTTTCAACATTTAGAAAAAAACATGAAGAATGGCAAGGAAAGAGTGCAACACAGGACCACTGCTCATATACCCAGTCCAATTACATGCGAGATGAGTAATTTTCAGCTCTGGATTAGTGGGGGCAGTGCGCACTAAAACATGCAGAGAAGCAGGTACCCCCAGAGCTAGGGCAGGGGAGATCTACCCTGTGTTTTTGCCTGAAGAACTTTAATAGTGGAACCATATTTATTACTCCAAAGCAGGAATAACCCACATGTAGCTAACTAAAAATGAACATAAGTGAAATACTCAGTGTTCAGCTCACATAAAAGTTGCACATTTAAATTTTTATCCCTTTGTAAATTCTACCTGTAGGCTAAGACAGCCTTTCAACTTCCAGAGTGAATTATTAGGAAATCATTTTAAACAAAAATTGGAATTGCAATAAAACACAAGCAAATCCATTTGATCTGAGCAAGATGATCCAAAGAAGATTTTTAATTAAAGCTCTCTGGTGCTCAACTCCTTGTTAAGCAGGAATGTAGCAAAAACCCTTAGGTTTCAATTCCTGGAACTGCAGCTGCTACTGAACCATCCATAAGCACAATTTTAATATATGGCAAAGAATATGACTCAATACGAAAGAGGCTCAACAGGCAAACTGTTCAGGTAGTCTTTGGCTTCAAAGAGGATGGGGTAACAAGTGGTTGATCCCCCAGGAGGAAATACCTTCTGGAAATTTCTGCGAGAAACAAGATGTACTTCTTCACAGTCTTCTTTCATGGTAAGTATTCTACATTTGCCTACTTTCTGGGTGTTTCTTAGAAAGCTCTACCCATGACATGCAAGCCCAAACAAGCAAAAATTTGAAAAGGATGCAGCTTTATTTTCCTTCAGGGAGTAAGAAAGTGCAGCAGCTTGTACAAGCAGCATGGTGAGCATTCGCCTGATCTCCCAGAACTGCAAAAGACAGTAGATAAACTCAATTTGTTTAAATTTAGAGAGCTTGCCGGCCTTATTGCCAAGGGGACATAATGATTACATGCAACTTCAGAGATTCAGAGCTGATGCTAAAGGAATCTGTTAGAAACTACAGGTGCCCTGGAAAGGATGAGCAGCTGTTTTCATTTTCATGGTTTCAGCGAGTGCACTGAGCCACCCACCAACCCCATCAGTGCTTTGCCTCAAATGCTTCAGAGAAAAATCAGGACCTGCAGCACAATAAAAACATCAATTGCCAGGACTGAGAACATTAGGAGAAAATAAGAGATAAGGCTTTAAGTTTCTGCCTCTGTCCAGGTGAGGTAGATTCCTGCAGTATCCTCTATTCCCACAATACACCTTTTATGCAGGACTTATTGATCTGTATTGTCATGTCAAGATACGAATCTTCCATCATGATTAAGTACAGAGGGAGTCAGAAAGTTACTGGATATAGGAATACACGACAAAAAAATGCACCATGAAGCCACGACCCGCAAAAGAACTGTCCGAGGAGAAGAAACTCACACCAGTGTTTCTCGTAAGGAGACTTTCAGCATCAAAACAGGAAGTTTGTGGAAAAAAACATCATTCACACAATGCTATGTTATTTTAATGACTATTCCAGAGTCCATAAGCAAAACACAGATTCATTTCTTTCTCAAGAAGTGCTTTCAATGTTGATAATACTATGTTTTCAGTGTTGAAAAGGTGCTTCCTTACTAATGTACAGGTAAATTTATTGCTGCTCTCCCAACTTGTGATCTCCCAGCACCTCCACACACTAAGTTTTGAAGAAAGCAGCACCAATTAAAAGCAATTCCAGCATCTCAGATATTGGTAACTCATGACTGCTCAGCAAGTGCAATGCCTCTTAGCCACATTGTTCTGTGCACATGGTAATAGATGCAGAGAGCTCATTTGTAGCCCAGAAACAGCACGAACAAAGGGAACCAGCTCAGAGAACGGGCACGGAAGTCACAAGAGGAAACAACTGGATCCTAAGTAAGGGGATAACACCACCCAGTTCCTTGGAAAATCAGTTGTTTTGATGCATGTCTGCTGCTAAGTGCTCTAGGCAGTAACTAACATTCAAGTCACTACGACTGCAATTTCAAGTCACCATACACTGAAATTTTGCTGCAATCCTGCCCAGGACTGGCAACGAAGAGCCAGGATTTCCAAAACAAGCAGCCTCAGCACCTGAGGTTTAGTTAGTTCCCCTTTCCCCCACTACCCTACCCCCCGTTTATTTTCTTTATATTAACTGTACCTGTAATAAAAAGAAGCTTTTTTGCATTCAGGGCCCTAGCCAGACCAACTGACCGCAAACAGACACTTGAAGTTGTTATAACAAGTCTTAATGATTTAGCAGTGAAAGCTGGCATTGCAAACAAAGTCCGAGGAACCTTGCAAGGACTCCAGCAAGACAGAGCACCCTTTCATATGTTCAACCACCACATTTAGGGGGTTTTCTCCCCTTATCTTAGGCGAGAGCACTTTTGGAGAGAGGAACAAACAAATAAGCTTCTGCCTAGTTAACTTATGCAGCCACAGGGAGCAATCAACTCATTTTTATTTCAACTAATAAAATACCAGCCTCTCTTTTGGACACATTAGAGCATAACCTCATTTCATGTATACTTTTGTTCTTTAAAAGAGCTTGCTGACACTTTAAACATTTTTGCTGCCTAGAAATAGAAAGTTTTATCTAAGGCATTTTATTCTTACTGAAGTACATCCAGTAAGCTTTATAACATCCCAAATTCAATAGTTTAACTGGAGACAAGTTGATAAGTACATTCATATTTTTTAAGACTCACCAACAGCTGTCAGGCCTTTATGGTTCCCCAGTCAATCATCTTGGGCAAATTAGTCAGGACTCATTTTTCACAAATGCCGAGTGATCCCATTTCTAGCAGTCAAAAGGAGCCCAGATGCTTATTTTTCTCTTTAATCCTCCTTAATCTCTTCATATTTCAATTTTCCATAAGTGGAGAAAAAGCGTAAGTAACAAAAGCCGTTATTATTGAAGGCATGGAAAGCTAGGTAGGTGGCATGCATCACATCAGGTATTGCATAGCTTTGCCAAATAAATTCACAGAAAGCCCAGAGAAATTATCTTTGAACCAATTATACCACTTATTGCAGGAAGCAGATACGACAAAAACAACCTTAGAAGCCTTCACCAACAGTTTCTTCCTTTAGTGTTTTTGAAAGAATATTAAGAAACAAAAGGAAAGCCCATCAGTGCCAAGATGCATGTCAAGAGGATCGTGCCATTGGCATGAGAAAGTCAAAGCAACGTTAATGAGGAGAGCTGGACTACTAAAGGAGCAAGTACAAGAAGATAAGGTAGTAAAAGGCTAGGGAAAGATCTGGTTTTAATAAAGAAACTGAACATGGATGTAATACTTTGAAAAAGTTGTCACTCCAAAAGAGAGATAAAAAGAAATTAGTGGAAAAAAGCAAATAATAAAAATGAAAGTAAACAGCACAAAAGAGTCAAGTGGAATAATGCCAAGTAAAACAATTTTGAATGGATGAGAATTACCTCTATAAACAAAGGGAGAGAGTTAGGAATTTAAACAGAGCAAGATTGCTGCAAGTGCTACATATCAAGGAGATTAAAGGAGGGAAGAGATGTTACCACCATAAGGAAGACAATTAACAGGACTGGATAAAGCTGAATAACATGAGCTCCAGCAAAAGAAGTTAAAGTGCACAGTTAAAAGCTGTGGCTTGGGAAGTTCTGTCTCAAGTGACTGTAGGAGACGTGCACCCATTGCACTGAGAACGCAGCAGGATATCCTTGAGGAGGTCCTGAAAAGTCGAGCCAGCAGGAGGCTTTCGATTTCCCTTCCTCCAGAATAACTGCCCATTACTACCCAACTAGGTGGGCTCAGGAGGAGAATTCCAGTAAGTCCTCAGTGACAAAATATCTAGGACGAAAAAGCACAACTATTTTCAAAAAGTGTGTGATGGAGCAACACAGTAGAGAGACTAGGCTGGTAGGGGTCACCATTTCATTACTGGGAAACAAGGTATTCCCAAAACGGGACAGTTATCACATGGAATTCCTCTATAGCTAAGGCTACAAAGCAGTAGTGAAGCATGGAAATAATATTTGCGTAATAAAGACCTGAATTTGAAGCTGACAGTATGTCTACAAAGAGGTCCCCTTGGGAACCCCCCTCGCTATTTCCTTCCCAAAGTCAAGGAAGCAGCCAGGAGTCCATCCTGTGTGAAGAACGTGTGCTGATGACAGACCATGTTCTTCCAGAAATGAAAGAAAAAGGCATCACAAAACATTTGTTACATCATGTAGTTATATTAGTCAAACAAGGACAAGTCATTCCCAAGCAGTAGGACATGCCAACTTCTTGAATAAATACTCAGGTCTATTTTTAATGATCCTTGAATCCTGAGGATTAGATTTATGTTCTCCTTGGGGTTTTATATACAAAACCAAAAAGGCACATCAATATATGTGTGCAGACAGGGTTCTTAAATCCTGAATGAGTCAACCTTTTGTTTTTTTGAGACAGAAATAATTTATCAGCACTACCCAAAATACCCTTGCTATTTTTACTATGTTATTTCTAAAATAACATTAAGTTTAGTCAATAGAAGCAGAAATAATCAGCACCTCATACCAAGAGTTCCACATAGCCACGCTAAATGGCTAAGAAAATATTACAGCAAAACTAGGCCTCTCTTTCAATAGGTCTTTGTTTTCTGAGACGCCTTCCAAAATCTATGCATTTTTCAAGACAGTTATTTAAAAAAAAACACACAGATGAATATAATTACACTTTTGAGATGCAAACAGAAGTTGCCTTTTCAAACAAATGAGCACAACCCTGGCTGTGCCACAGCAACATCCAATTTTGATGGCATTTATAACTTACATAATTGAGTCCTTTTTCAGATTCAGAACAATATATCTGGGCAGGTGAGATACTGATTAAAATGAACAACACCTACAAGAGTGTTTTCCTTGAATATTTTATAGTATTTTCTTGCAGATTTGAAAACTTAAGCGGAAGGAGAAGGGGCAACAGGTAATGATCAAACTTTTCAGCTTTCAAATGTCAAAATCAAGATGCTTAGGATATAAAAGGGGGCAATAATAAGCAGCTTGTTTGTTGTGCCATGCACATAGTAACTGCCAACATCACCTGCATCCATAAGGGCTGAAAATGAACTGACTTGTTATTCCCTTTTCTAGAAGGGAATGCAAGAAAACAAAGAAATTAGGCCAAAACATTTAAAGCCGCTATCAGGAAAAGAACTGCCAATAAAAGTGAGAGATATTTTCATAATCTCTAATGCAAAGTACCAGAAAATCTTTGTTAGAAATCACACAAGAAAAAAGGATACTGCAGAAGTTGCCTTTTACTTTAGCAATGCAGATGAAACTCTTCAATAGCCGTGCTCGCAAGAGTCAAGTTTTCCAAGAACAATTTTGCTATCTTTCTGCTTAGCAACATTCAGTAACACTAAATATTGCTGCACACCCCAATGAGAACATCAGGAAGGCTCACTGCATGGCAGAGCAAGAACAGCAGAAAAATCCAGATGTTTGCTTACTTACGGTTTTTAAAGTGCTGCTGATTTCTCTGTGTTTTATATCTGTGTTTTAAAAATAGTAACTTTAAACATTCTGTCAACAGTTTAAAACAGAAACCTTAGGCCTCTTTTCAAAGCTTGCACACCTAGAGAATTTTAGCATCAATGCATTGGTTCAAGAAAATCATGTGCTCAGATGTAGAGTGTTTTTCTGAAGCAGAAGCATCAGAGACACAAATTATAAACACATTCTTATATCCAAGAGTTAATTCCTAAGGATACCCTCGCCGTTCTCTTATTTTACCATGAAAACATCCCATCCAGGATCAAGACTAACGGGCAGGCAAATTCTTTCTCACCATGTACTTTTGGAAAGTGACACTCTCGCCTCTTCCAGCACCACTCAAAGCTCTTTCTATTTATAACATTCATTGGTCTCATAGCTAACTGTGTGTATAATTCCCTCTCTCCCATGATAAACTCCTAAGAATATTACAAAACATGTTTTCAGGAAGGCTATCCCCTTCCTCTCCCACCTTTTTTCTTGAATTAGTCTAACTTAGGTCAGACTATAATATAGATGGAAATACTTGGAAAGGCTGGAGAAGTTTGATGACATAACAAATCTAAACAGCGTTTGTATCAACATATCAACTCGGAGTCAGATTTTAGCAGTGTCTTACAGGCCAGCTACTGAATGAGATCACTTGCTTCCCCATCACATACTGTGTAAACACCACTGTCAGATCTTGCAACGACCACCGAGTCCAACTGCAGAATTCAAGTGTTTCTACACTGAGGAGGAAAGGCTCAAGCATGCAGGCTTGCTTCTGCTAACTCGGGCACAAAGCACAC
>PTEX01000124.1:2080724-2148849 GCA_003342815.1 Eudromia elegans | reverse complement strand
AAAAAAAAAAAAAAAAAAAAAAGAGAACAAGAGTCAAGTCTGAACAACCTATAACATACTCCATCTCACACCTACACAGCTCAAACCCAGCAGCAAAGCTCAATTCAGTACTGAATTTATCTTTCAAAATGGAAGAAAGGTTGATAATGGGTGAGGATAGGGCATTCTTCATGTAGACATATGTCATTGATTACTACTGAAGGAATCTGGGGAAATAAGACACACATCCACAGCCCAATTATAAATTATGGTATCTTTACTCAGAATGAGTTGACCTACACCACCCTTGAACCAAAAGCAAATAGCTCAATAGAAGGAGGAAGGGCACAGAAAAGTAATGATGCCTGTGGGAAAAGTTAGATTTCTTCTATATCCAGCTTAGTTTCCATTTATCATAGCCATGAGGATGGACATCACGAGCCCCGGGGCAGAGGTGAATGCCTTACTGCATTTGGTCTCTGTGGGATCTCTCAATTATTTGTTAGTTGGGCTTATTTTGTGTATTATTAATGAACTTTTGGCAGAGGAAGACACGAAAGAGAAGGCTCTCTCCATAACAGTGTATAGTACGTCTTTAGGTTGCAAAGCAAATATAGAGATTCATGTCAGTATTAAAGTCTAGACTCTGGGAACACACTACAAAACACAGATCCCAATCTCCATATGTCTATGAGCAAATAGACTTCTTTGCTTTTCCTTCCAATCACTACACCAGCTGTCTGTCCCATTTTAAAAGGAGCAGCCTATTAATTAGGGTGATCTGGACATAATGCAGCCTACCTCAGTTTTACTTCATAAGCCTCAAGGTCTTATTTACCAGAATTTGAGATCAATTGTACAGAACAGCTCTGCGCAGTCTCCAAGGTAAAGCCAAAATTAAAGATAACAGCTAAAAAGATGCATAATTCCTGTTAGTCATCAGAACTAATGAAATACTTTCTGTGGTGCAAAGGTTAGGAGACTGCTAATAATTTATCCTGTTTTAGCTCTTCTGTGGAATAAGTTATTTTCTCAGTGTTTATTAGAATAAGCATTGGCATTAACACAGCATAGCGGGCCAAAGGATTATTGATCTGAATATTGATCTTCCTAGCAAGGGCCTCTCAGTTGCTTCTTGAAAGATGCCCGGCCTTTTCTTGGGTAATCAAAGGATACGGAGGTGGGGGGAATAGAAAAATAGCGTCTAATCTTTGTGCGAACTATAATCCACTTCAAGTGAACATTTACACAGCTGAAAAGTTAGATTAGCATGGATGTTTTATGCCTGGACGCTGCATTACATGGCAGCTTGACAGAGTGCTCACTACAAGATAAGGACTTGGATTGCATTTTAACCAGTAAAATCATCATCATCTTTTCCAGGGGCACTCAAAGATGAGCTTTGCTCATCCTTTCCTTATCCCCACAATTTCTAATGGTTGGACAGAGACTTCATTTAACCATCTGGTGAAACTCCAGTCAGTCCTGCCATTTTTCTAACCAAAGGCTATTCTGATGCTCTGGATTTGCTAAAACAGAAGAAAATCAGTCTCTATGTACCTATTTCATGAACAGTCTTGGATGCAAAGTATGAGCTGAACACTTGGAAGCATTTCCTCAGCTCCATCACATTTATCCAACAAGTACCATTTCCCTTTCCCTGAGTATCCTCTTAATCCAGCTGTGTTGGGCCACATGCATCAGTCAAAGGATTTCTCAGGAACATGTCTAAGACAAAAATGATCCTTTTCAGTCACTACCACTTCATTTTACACTTGATTTTGACCCTTTCATCTCTGAGGACTTCACCTAGCCAAAACACATCAACCCCACATTCCCCTCCACCCTCTCAAGCACAGTTGTTCCCTTCCATGCTCCTAGTCAGAGCTGTCTCACCCAAGGGAAGAGAGCGCCACGGGGACAAAGATGCCACCACTCTCTTTGTGCAGCGTTTCCTAAGCCAAACTTTGTCACATTTCAAGCTTTCCTCTTCAGAAAGACCACCTCGATCCCAAAGGTTTCAATTAGGCTCTGTGGGTAGCTTTTAGGATAGAATTAATATCTATTGCATTACACAGAATGAGAAGGCCACCAAGAAGCATTGTCTACTGATAATATTGAGTTCCTTCCTATACTCTTGGAAGGAGCTGCTTCCCTCTGTGCAAACTAAAGAGAATGCAACAAGCTCTGCTTGCATTTTTTACCCATCTTAGGTAACCTTTTATTAAAGTTTAACTTGCAAAAAAGTGATTATTCATAGAGCTAACCACAGTTGCAGTTCGAGACACTGCCTGGCAGAGTAACTACGCATAAAATGTTAATTAAACAATACTCTAGTGGTTATTCTAGTGTATTCCTTCCTGCAGTATGCTCTGGTGTATATACACACCCCAACAAGATCCTGGAGTTTCAGGACTGGTATTCACATCCATATCAAACAGCAAAATGCAGTAAGTTAACTTAGAGAAACATTATTCCTTCTCACTTAAGTGGGAAGCAATTAGGAAAGTCATTAAACATTCATATCCCACTGCTCTATTGGTCTCAATGACCAAGTCTGAGCAACGGGAAGCTCCTTTAGGACATATGTGGACACAGCTTGGTTACAGCATCTCATTGAGACCTTAGCCCAAAGCAACGCTGCGAACCACCAAGTCTCCCTCACTGCAAGTGTGGATAAACAAACACCCCAATGGCAGTCAGAGAAGGCAAAAGAGGAGATTTCTCTAAGCAATTGAAGAACAGAGTTTGAAACAACATTTTTCCTAATTCTTTATCAGCACTTCTTCAGACTCCGAGAGGCAGCTTTGAGGTTATGGTTGCAGGACTGCAGGGTAACAGATAAAGCCCTGACTCTGGCAAAGGCAAACTGAAGTCTCATAGGTCTCTATAAGATCTCCCATACGTGTGACAGCAGCCTCCTATGTTTCTCCTGACAGGATTGTACAGTTGCCCCAGCCCAGGCTACAGGATGAACGAACCCCAGACAGGAGGAAACAGCACCCGTGAGCGCAGCTTACCCGCTGGAGCAGAGTGCGAGCAGCGCAGCTGAGCCCTGGCAGGCTCAGCACACGCTTCCCGGGATTCCCCTTCCTTAAATCCCGGGCAGGAGCCCTCCTTGCTCCCGGCCTCAGCCGAGGGGAGCCGATCCAGTTCGATGAGCACAGCTGACATGTCAGGAGCAGAGAACTCTCATTAACACTCCCCTGGTCAGGGGAAAAGCTGAGGAGAAGCCACCCTCTGCTCGGCTCTCCCAAACTTGCTGTCAGGGAGGTGGAGGGCAAACTTCCTCTGATAAAAAGTCCTTTCCTGAGCTCTCCCAGTGCAAAAAGTTATCGACCTCAGTGACTGGGACAGGAGAAGCCGAGACGTCCGTCCCTCTGCTCAGCTCCAGGCTCAGATCCTTGGTTTCCAAGCCCAATTCCCCCTTCACTGTCCCGGTGCAACTGGGAGGGGCCAGCAATGCCCACGGACATGAGCGCATCCCGGCAGCCGGTCCGGACAGGGCAGCGGGGACAGAGCTTGTGGTGCCTGCCCGCTTCCCCCGGGAACATCCTGGGATGTCCGGGAGGATGAGAGGTGCCTCCGGGGGATCCTCCCTCTGCAGCCCAGAGAAACCGTCCAGCCCCTCTTGTTCAGAGCTCCGCTCTGGGCACCCTCTCCCCTAAGGAAACCCCTCAAACACAGCAGAAATGTTTCACCCCCTGCAGTAAACAGTCTGTGCATTTAACATGCTGGTAAGTCTGGATGCTCCAGTGGCGCCTCCTGCTCCTCTCCCCTCTCTGCTTGCCCCGTCCTGCCACCAGCACCCGCTTTGCGGAGTGCCAGGAGGCACCCGCTGGCAGCAGCGGCAAACTGCACGGCAGCGGCTACTGCTTGCTAGCACGAAGCCGAGGCTAAATTTCTCTGTACAAGAGCAGAACCGATAACACTGGATCGGCCATTTATGAAAATGTCTTTCAGGGAGTTTTCAGGAACACAAGAGTGAGGTTAATGCTATAACCAGCCTCGGGGAGCCAAGGGAGCTCCCAAGCAGGGCAGAAATCAGCAGAGACCAGTCATCCCCGCTGTGTTTCATGGACATTAATGCTCTGCGGGGAGAGGAAGAGGCAGCCTGGCCAGAGAGCCACCTGGCACGGCTTTCAAAATGGTTATATAACCAGGGAAGCAAACAAGCGAACACTGCATGGTGTGGAAGGCAAGTGGAGCAAGACACACACCAAGACGGGCAAAGAGAAAGTATGAGCAAAATCCTACACTCACTCTACATCCTCTTAACAAAACCTACTTCGGCTCTGGTTTTAATATCTAAAACCTCCTTGTGTCATTACTAGCAGTCAAGTAATTTGTATTTTGTCTTAACAAGACGTTTCTCCCAAATGACACCGCTCGCTGCTAAGTTTTTCCAAAAATTTACAGGAGTGAACAGTCCTATTGAGATATTTCATACAGAATCTGCAGCTAAAGCAACCTTTTTTCTCCTTATAAGCAAGCAAAATATCATATTTTATATGGACTAGTTGTTCTCATAGGTCCAATATATCAATACTCCTAAGGAAAGCTAAAGCTTAACCTTACAAGGATAATGCATTGCAGACATACGAGATGAATATTTTCCCTGAATTGAATGAAGAATATTCCCTGAACTGCTCCAGTCCCTAGACATTAAATAGCATTCACTAAAATCCTCAAACATCATCCAACTCTGTTGAAAATAGAGTGAAAAAGAGAACAACCTAGTGTGAAAAAATTTTTACTTTTTGTTTTACTTTTTTTTAAATAAACCTAGTCATTACATATTTAAGGACACAGCTTTAAAAGGATTTTATTCTTTCTAGGGTTTCTAAATTTCTGGCATGTTCAAAATCAAAACAACTACAGTGTCCCCCCAAACTGTCAAACTTCACAAGTCATAAACTCTCTCAAAGCAGTTGAGACACCACTGGTAATATTTCAGCTGTATGATAAATTTCACACCATCAACCGCTCAGCTGCTAGCGTGCTAAATTAAGGGAAACATAATTCATTCAAAGCTACGCAATAAATACTTCTCCCCATGAAACAAGACCAACAAAAAAAGATAGTTTCATGTCAAATAATTTTCTGCTTGATCTGAAGAAAAAGAATTCCTTGTATCCCAATATTTCATATACAAACAAAATGAGAGGTGTTATACAGAGAGTGACAAGTTGCAATACTGCTTTCCCTTCATCTAACAGCTGAGCACTTGAACATTCCTATAAGGGAAGGCCCACATTAACCACTAGGACTACTCAGACTCATGTCTATAGCCTAGAGATGGTCCTAAGACTTGGCCATGCATCTGGGGAAAGGATTTTGTCATCTGAACCTCTCATCGTATCGATCCAAACAGAAAAACAAGAGCTCAAAACCAGAGAGGAAGAGACAGCCCTGAAACTATCACAACTTAATCTCCTCCTCTTAAATTCAGCTGACATCTGTATGCCCCATGGGCTGAGATGCTCCACCAGGTGAGCATGAGAAGCAGCCTTGGTGGTAGAGCGTGCGCACAGAGAGGCAGCGTCTTCAAACACACACTCAACACGGGGGGTAACAGGAGGTGAATACGGATTTGGGTCTCTCCTCTTTGATACCTTTTCCAGCACACCCAATTTGACCTTTCTTTCTCTCATGACCTTCAACTCTCCTCCCACTGCACTTGGCAAGGCCTCAGCAGCAAGAGCACCAACCTGACTGAGCCCAGACCAAAGGGCTGAGACCTGTGTGCCTATTCTCTGCGAGGAAAAAAACAGGTCTCAGAAAGACCCTAAGACATGTATTTAAAAAAACAAAACACATGAATTGCCACCCCATTATTCCCAGACCTTGTTGTAGACACAACCTGGAACTGAAACGGAGAGGGGAAAAAAAAATACAATTTCTGAATTTCGAAAAAGTATAGGCTGGACCAAGGCCTCATTCTCATCTTGGTTCTCACCCTCTTTAGCTTCATTCAGTCAATATTCCCATAGTCTAATGGGAATATTCCCTTTGGGACAAGCCATCCCAATAGCAGGGTCACCACATGAAAATACCGATTTCCTTAGTGCCAAGCAAGGCAGAGGAACAAATGGAACAAAACCTAAAGCTCCATCTCAATCTTTGCCCAACATAGCCAGCTTTTGAGTAGGCAGTAGGAATTTCATTTAAAGCAAGAAATACCCAATTCCATCTTACCTAACAAAGACAGAGCCCAAAAACACATGATGCTGTAATAAAGCACTGTTTTAAGTAGAAAACGTGTTAATCCTTCTTTAGCATGCTTTTTGATCTTGTCATTTTAACTGCAAAATCATCCGTTTAGATTTCTATGGAAACCCCCTTTTTTAGTATACTAAGAGGTAGAATAAGACAGTGTGATTTATATTCTCTATGTGATCTCAACACCACAGACTGTCTGCTTATTCACCGGACACTCTAGGAATTTGGTTATGTTACTATGCAATCTCTATCATTCTCGAGTTGGCAGAAAACTGAAGCAGCATTCTGCTGATGCATTAGCAAACCTGCGCACATTCTGAACGCATAGTTTTCCCAGCAATATTGGATAACCCATCCTAAAAGCATATTTACACACCTTTCATTTTCTCATTTAGTGATGTTTAAAGGAAATTTTTTAAGCTTGAATTAGCTAAATCATGAGAATTTACAGATTTTTTTAATTACTGATGGATACAATAAAATACTATCCTAGAAAGAAGTTTAGTGACAGTCATTCTCACGAGTGCAACGAGGTAATGACACAGCACACCCAACACCAGCTAACTTTACCACGTGAATCAGGGAGATAAGTTGAAAAAGTTCATTAATAGTTGGCAGACTTAATGAATAACAGTCAAAAAAGCTCAGGGCTATTCAATCTTATACTTCACAGTTGTGTGAATAAATTGTGAAAAAAAATAGGCTTTTGGGATCCTTCTGTATGAGGATATATATGAAAATGATGGAGCAATTCTGCCATCAACAGGTCTTGCTTTAGAGAGACTTGAATAACTCGTCATTTAACTGAATCTGGAGCTATTTCACAACTGCAGAAAAACATGCCTTGCCCTATCTAGGGACAAGGGCAAACAATCCCGTTTGTCTTCATGCCAGGAGAACATGAATGATTCTGGTACTTACCTTCTGGCTACAGTTCTGTAGTCACCCATTGAAATTTAGCTAAAAAAATCAAGGAAAAAATTACACATAATATAGTTTCAAATGGTCTCCCTTTTGTGAAGTTTAAATCCTGACAAATATTTACTATGTACACCGATTTTTGTCTTGTGACCAATGAAGCACCCATGCATGGGATATCTAACCAAAGGAGTTATTTTCTTGTGAAGTGAAAATTATGATGGAAATGGATTTTCAATGCTTCCCTGTAATACTCTGTGCTGATTTTTCTAAAGTCTGGTCAAAACACCTTTTATTCTGCCCTTATAAGACTCTGCAGTTCTGACAGACATCTCAGTGTTGGCATGGACTCCGTACTGAAAAAGCATCAGTGCAAGAGAATATTAATTGACCAGAGAGGCTGCACAAGTCAGTATTTGCTGGGAATTGCATAAGAGAAGTGGATCAACAGCCGAGGCTGTGGTTGTTCAAGGAGCCATCTCCGCTGCTTATTGCACAATGTTTTTTTGCTCTAATGATGGAGCATCTCATCTTGAGAAAAGGGAGGTCTAGGATAGAAAATTAAACCAAAAGACAGAATTAAGATAGCCATGACCCTGCAATCTTTGCTTAATAAATGAAATGCCAGATGTTTTCTAAAGACTTGCATGTCTTCAGAATTTAAGAGGGAAAAGGTAAATAGGTCTTAAGGCAGAGAGACACCTGCAAACAGGGAGAGCCTCATGAGGAGCTTCAGTGGGAGGCAGCAACATTTGCAACTGGCGGCAAAGGAGTTTTTGAGGAAGGTAGTTTAGAAAGCAAGAAAAAGGCATTAGGTACCAGAAGCAAGGTTCTTACTTGCATAGGAAAAAGCTTCCAGGAACACCAAGCTGAGTAGCTTGGGAGAGAAAGAAGCACCCAGAGCCAGGTGCTCAGAGCCCCGTTTACTGAAAGCTGCCTGAGGCTTTTGGCATATACGTAGCTGGACTAGCTGGCTGCTCCTCAGGGATAACAGCCTTTGAGGCTGTCACACGCGTGAAGCAGAAAAGCTTCAAAATCCCATCTGAGGTGGAAGGGCCTTAAGTTTTAGTTTCAAAAATGGATGGGTCACCTAAAATCTAAGTAGTTTCTTTCTCTCAAGCTACTCAGCTTTGTGTTGATATTATATTTGTTCCATTGCCTTAAGCCAGTAGTGTCAGGCTGGAACCATTTACCTTGAGGGATTCCAACCAGGCTGCACACACTACTTCTGCTCAGACCCCACATAGGCTCAACCAGCAAAACTGCCCCTTCCCTTGTTCCAGAAGAAATGCCCTCCCTAATGCCATCTAAAATCACAGGGCTTTCTGCAGCTCCACCACTTCAGCAGCTGAAAGTTACCCTGATTAGCCTTCCTGCAGCCCAGTTGCTGTGTTGATCAAGTCATGCAATGTCATTTTTGCTCTGCCCCCACACTGCAAATATTTACATCTATTTTGTCCACAGATTTCACGAGCCTGTACCCATTTCTCACTCTCAGGTCACTAACAAATACCCCAAGTCCCAACTTTAAATACTGATGGCTTCTCAAGCTATTAACTTGACCTTTTGTATTCCCCCGATCAGACGACTGTTAAGTACAAACACGCTCTAATGCTTTGTAGGACACAGAAGGGGATCACCTCTCCTTTCCTGCTTTCTGTTCCCAGACAGGAGGTTATGAAATACCCACCCAGGGAGCTATGTCCAATTTCCCGAGTTAATCAGCACCTCTTCCAGCTCTGTTCTAGCATGAACTTTTGAGCCTGCAGAACGAGGCCTCCCGACCACGTCCCACACTACGTGCAGAGCTACAGTGCAGTTGTGCTGCCCGAGGCACCTACCTACTGCTGGTCACTCACATCCCACCCCGCAGCGAGGCAGGGCAGCCTCTCACCCCCATCCTGCCTTGGGCCCCAGTGGAGCAGAGCATCCTCCCATGGGGTGGGAGCCCATGGGGCAGCAGCACAGCCAGCCCCAGCAAGTAGCAGGTCTGCACAGAGCTGGGGTGGCACATGCCCCTGCTCGGGCACCCTGTCCTCCATCTGAGGCCAGGCAGAGATTTACAGAAGCTCCATGCAGAAGACACCAGCAGAGCCTATGCCTCTGTGGGAAGAGCCCTCTCCCCCAGAGTGGAACAAGGCCAGGAAGGAACAGGATTGCATGCTGAAAAAAGCAGCAGTCACATTTGTCTTCTCCTCCTTAAAAAAATAAATTTTTCTGATGGGAGAGAATCTGCTATCTCGCACTATCCCCTCATCTCAGCAACCAACGTGTTACAGTCAGTGGAAGAATCTTAAACTACCATCCACAGTGTCCAATCTTCAGTCTTATTCACACCAATACATTCCAACTTGGTACAAATACAGAGGCTTCATTAATTTTAACATATTTGCAATATGAAGAGCATGATGCCCACAAAAAAAAGAACTTAAATCATACAGTTTTAATTCGTACTTGATATAAATTGACCAAATTAGTATATTTAGCATAGAGGTACACAGATTTCAAGCCTCTCTCATTTCAGCTGGCCAAATACAAAATCTGGGATACTCTGTTTTCTCAGCAGTATCCACCCCAGCATAATTACCATAGGGACTGCAGATTTACCTCTAACATGAGGCAATTCCTCCCTTAAGAGCAACTTTTTCCTTTAGCAAGAATTATTTTTCTCACCCAGCCTCCTCAAGGAGCCTTCAACAACCAGGTGTGACTTTATCTTCATCCAACTTCCCTTGCTGCTGCTTTGGTCTCCCTGTGATGGGCGCTCTGGTTCTCATACTCAGAGCTCTCCCAAGTATTTAGTCAAGTCTTCTGCTCAACATTCTCCTTTCCACTGCTCCTACCACTCTGACCTCACTTTATAACCCCTATCTTATCAGCCTCTTGTCATTAAGACACTCTTGTCATAAAAACTCCATTCACCACTTCCATTAGCAGTCATTTTTACTTTGGAATGCCTTTTTCCTTATTAGATAATCAATGAATATAAACCAAATATATTTACAAGTATTTTCTGAGTTGCAACAGCTACAATGACCATGCACAAGACAACCCCTGCTTTCAAGAACTTGCCAATCACTTCCTCCTTCCAATTGTTTTGTGTTACACTCATCACCATCGCAGCTAAAGACTTGACTTTACACTCCACCTATAGGCATCACAGCCATACCAAGGGACAAAGAGGTAACACTGAAACTATTTTAATGGAAAAAAATCAACATTGATATGCAACTTTTTTTTCACCACAAACACAGGTTTGTACAAACACATTTCTACTCAAATACTTCCTAAAACGGGAAATATTTTTGCTAACAGAATTATTCGTCAGTTTTAGTGCAATATACTCATGTCATCATTCTTTTAAAGGCAGGGGCCCCATTCAAAGCATATTTTGCTTTAGTAGAGTGGGGCAATGGAACCCCGGGCAAAGATCAGACTTGCACATGCTGACACAAACTCAGCAGTTGCTGCACTCTCCAATAATCAAAAAGTCCCTTTCTGGGGAGAAAAGAGATAACTGTGTCTGACAGGGCACTCAGCAAAACAATAGCTCTTAATTAGAGTCTAAGTTAGTTGGCCCAAACAGAGCCCTTGTGAGATTTGACAACAGTTTCCTTTGAGGAACACAGGGTGTCATTTGGGGTGCACTTAACCTGACAAGAGAAATATTTTCCACTGTCTTTGGTAGCTGCATTAGCCCACATACTACTCAGCAGTTTGTCAAATTGAGCATAAAATCCACCAAGAAGTCCCCCTGATTTCCATCACAGAAGCCTCCCTCTGGTAGGATGCTTTTACCTCCAGAGATGATCACACAGTTGCTTTGCTGACCACATCCAAAGTCCTCAAGTACATGTACAACCTAAGTCTCTTGGAAAAGGGTAAGAGTTAGGCCAGCCATGGACACTTTTATACGTTTAGATGCCCCAATTTGAAGCTCTGAACACATTGCCTGTGGGCATAGAGTATCCATTACTCTTGCCAAGGAGGAGACGACCGGGGACATGGGAGCAGTTGTTGCTTTCAATACTCAGAAATAACTAAAACCAACCAGTGTGGACAGGTTAGATATGTCCACAGACAAAGCAGAGCTTTCTTGCAACACAGGAGCTTATCTTGGTAGCACTGCACACAGTTCACACAGCTCGGCACAAACACGGTGGCCATCTCCACAGAACTCTGCCCAGTGGCCAGGGGTGATTTCTGCCCTACAGAAATGCTCAGTTTGGGAGACTTGTTTTATGTTTCCTTAGCTTAAGCATTAACACGAAGCAGGATAATGTTTGTGAGAATGTGTTTGCTAAAGCACTTAACTCTTCATAAGACAAAACTTCTCTACAAAAAAGAGCAAACTTTGACATCTCGGCTCAATTTCCTTCTCACAACTAACAGCCAAAAAGCAGCCAATTGCCAGTCAGACAAAACCAGCTTTGAATCAGCAATAAGTCCTTTTCATCTGCCCTCAACCATGCATCTGGAGAGCAAAACATACAGGCACATCCATGAAGGGTCCTCCAGCCCATTGCAGGTGTCTCTTGTTGGTCTCTGCCCCTAGTCAGGGTTCAGTTCACACAAACACTTTCAGGTGTGAGATTCTTGCTGCATTTTCATACAGATTCACCAAATGTTATTGAAATTGAGAATCTCTCTCAATAGAAAAAAGTAACTAACACCAAGTCAAGAAAAAAATTAAGTCACCAAGACCGAGGAAGCTAGCTATATGAAATCAGAATTTTGCTGCATTTCCATTTTTAGTACCCAACAGATGAGCAGGAAAAGCTCTCAAGAGCTACAGCAACCAAAGTTGGTTTCTTCTCTTTGGAATTTCTGAGGAAATTTCAATTCCTTGAATCATGACTAAGTAACACGTAAATTATCACTATTTTTCTCATTTCTTCTACCTTAAAATAAACACAACCCTTTAGAAAGTTTCCTCTTTAATGCCCAGCTGAAGTGTGATTGCCAGATGCAAGCATGACCTCTTCAGCTAGGTGCCCCAACAATCTGAAAATACAGTTATGCAGCAAATCAAAAGCTTTAGACATAATTTCTGACATGACAGAATTGGAGTCAGACTTCCCTGGCTTCCTTCAGGTTTTTAGTTTTTCTTTTTTCTTTTTATTCCATTTAACATTTAGCAGTAAATTATGAAGGAAGACGAGGCAGTGTTGCAAGCCCCTTGGCCTGACTCGGGACATACTTAGGCTGAAATTTAAACACGAGTATTTTCAACACAGAAGCTGCTTTTGGTAAGAAAATTAGAAAGCCATAAAAGTAAATTTAACATCAATTCACACAGCTGACCTATATATATCACATTTATTATTCCCCTCAGGTCATTTTTACTTACCTGAAACCATCTCCTACTGGCTGGCTTTTCTCCACATGTTTTCTTGGTACTGAAAATTGCAGGCTCTGCCTGTTTTACTTCTGCTCTCATACTGCATAGACACTTACTTACTCATTGTGGGTTAAAAGACACTTTAAAGCTCCCCAAGTTTTCAGTGGATGCACACTACATTTACCAAACTGTTTCACCCTAGTAAAGCAGCCAACATCAATTAAAATTTGAAATTTAATTTAAAATTTGTTCAAAAACAAAATAAAGTTATTCTGTGTCAGTAATCCTTCTGCTTCAGGACCCCAGCATACCTGTAACAGCAAAGGGTGAACGTGAGCCCAACAGCTGTAGAAAAACCAGATACTGTCCAGATATTCTTCAGAGAAACCTAAAAATCACTTCTCCAGACACAGGAAAAGCAGAAACCAAAAGAAAGTCAGGTCATTTGCCTAGCAAGGGGAATCCTCTTTCCTTAATGACCCAAGTGGGAAGCTTTAGCCCATCAGACCCATCAAGAGGGAAGGTCCATCCAGCTCACCTGTGCTTGAGGAGGACTCGGGGACACCTGGGTGCAATGCTCTTGCTGTGTCCATTTCTGCTCCGATTTGTGCCAGAAGCAAAGATTTGGCAAGAAAGAAAAAAAAAAAAGAGTTTATTCTTACCCCGAGGAAAAAGAAGTTATTTCAAGTAGGGGGGCTAGTTGGGCAAACACAAACATTAGTGAAAGGCCACCTGGGACAAGGCTTAGCTTTATTAAAGTATTAAAGCTGCTTTCCAAGCAATGAGCAGCAAGTCACTTCAGTAACTCACCCACTCCCCAATCAACCTGTCTGCATGAGCTTTTGTTTTCAGTCTCTCAGATATAAGCAGCCAAAAACACACAGATCAAACGCTACCTCACAACCATGAGTTCATACTTCCAGTTGGGATAAAAGCCTGAAACACTCCTTGCATGCTGATCCTAATTCATCATAGGACCAACGAAAGAAAACCCACTACACTCTTATAAATCTTACCATTTAACACAGATTGGAGGTTCCTGACCATGCTGTGACGTGACTTTGGGCCTCTCCTTTTGCAGGACAGCAAGTAGCTGGAAGGTTCCAAGCAGCAAGAAGCCACAAGCTGATGCCCTTCCAGAGAAGGGCAACTAGAGAAGATAAATTTATAAGGACTTCACAAAACTTAGGACTATTAAAGAGACTCTACCCAAATGCTGTTCTTAATTTTCACCTCAGACACGGGTTTCAGATTTTTCTTTTGGCCCCAATGAACCAGAGCACATAAAATACATGTAGCATTTAGCAATTTTAGCTGTTTACCTGCACTTTTCCTGTAGAAAATGTTAGAGCCTACATGACAGAAACGTGAGAGGTCACACAGAGACACAGACCTGGGAGGCCATGGCGCTCCATGGAGCACCCCAAGGCCTGGCCAGTAGGCCTGGGATGGAAGGGGAGGGAGACTGGGAGGCCATAGCACCACATCCCAGGAGCAGCTTCACGGGGTGGCCAGGCTGGATCTGCCCAAGGGGAACAGCTCTCCCTGGGATGGGAGAGTTCGCCTAACGAGGGGCCCAGCTGCACCCAAGATCCCTGGGACAGCAGCCCCGCTGTCCCCTACCCATGGTCAGGACACACAACGTCCTCCCGGCCTCCGCAGGGGCTCAGGAGCTGGTGAGGCAGAGGCCGGGCCCCGCGGCCGGCCCCGCAACTCTCGTGTCACAGTTGTCCCCGTGTCCTCTCTGCTGTGTTTTGGCTGCTCAAGGGCGTTTTTGGGCCTGTCCCAGTGCCATTGTACATGCCATGGCCTCGAGCAGTGTCAGGATGAAACGGTGCGCCTGGAGTAAAGGTTCACAGCCCACCGGAGGGCTCTCGCCACTGAATCTCCTTTCCGCTTGGCCACCAGATCTCCCAGTTTCAGCACCCAGGAAGGAAGCCCTCGTTGTGTCCAGTGCCCACTGAATACCCTTGCTTCAAAGCAAGGCAGTGAAGTCGCCTGTACCCTAAGACAACCCTAAAGCACAAGATGTTTTCCCAGTTTCACCTAAAGTGAAATCCCTCCCGGGAAGCTCCGGAGGAAGGCGGCGCCGCCGCCTTGCACTGCTCGTGCTCATACAGCAAGTAGTTTTCCAGTCGCATTGAGAAATGCTTTGGAAATGGCACACGTGTGTGCGTTGGGAGACAGGCTGCAGGGTGTTGCCATCGAGCTTTTCTGCAAAAAGCCCCGACATGGCTGCAAACCCAGAGAGGGGCAAAGAGCAGAGGGGAACTGAACCTCCGCCAAGGCACAGGGTTTGGGCATGGGCACTCCCTGGGGCTCCTCAAACCTCCCTGGGCGGCGCTGACCATCGGAGAGGCCCCATCGAGGGCGGCGCGCTGGGGGCAAAGTCTGCAGGGCCGCCGGGCGGCGCGGAGCAGCGATGCAGGCAGCCGAGGCAGCGGATGGGGGCCGCGAGCTCCGTGTGCGCTGGGCCGATGGCTCCGAGAGCCGCTTCCCGTGCGTGTGGCTGCGGGACAACTGCCGCTGCCCACGCTGCTTCCTGCCCTCGGCGCAGGCACGCAGCCTGCCTCTGGAGCAGCTCGATGTGGAAGTGGTCGCCCACCGCGTGGCCCTAGAGCCGGGCAACAAGGTATGCGTGGCGCGGGGGCCGCAGGCCGGGCTGCCCGCGCAGGCTCCTCACGGCGCCGCTGCTAGCTCGCGATCACCTGGCCGGACGGGCATGCGAGCGAGTACGAGGCGGCATGGCTGCGGGCACGCTGCTTCTCCGAGGGCGCCAGGGCCCACATGCAGAGGGAGCTGATCCTGCCAGGTAGGAAGTGCGCGGGCCCCGGGGACCAGCTGCTGCCCGAGGGATGCGGGAGCTGCTGTTCCCTGCAGGAGCTCCATCCCAGCATTCCCAACGGCTTCTCGCAGCCTCTGCACACTGCAGCCCCGGTCCTCGTGTGTGGCGGGCAGGGACGGCGGCAGCAGATCCGCTTGGGGAAAGCGGGAACGGCCACTCAGGGCTGCGGAGGGGCAGGCGGGTCCCCGCGTGCACTGACACCTCGGCACCGGCCCTGCGGGACCCAGGGTGCTCCATGCAGCTCCTGCCCTTGTTCCGCACAGCCCCGGTGACACTATTAACTCTCTACAGGATGGGGATATGCGGATGCAGCGAGCGCCGGGCTCAGGGCTCACCCTGGGATGCCCTATGGCTCCTGTGTCCCCTGCCAGCCCCACGGGCTTGAGCAAGAGATGCATCCATGGTGCTCGTGGCCCTGGGGAGGTGCCCGCAGGGGCCACGTGTTGCCCGCAGCAGCTGAGGGAGCTCCGGAGGCGGCAGTGCTGGAGCCTGGAGCACGGCGCAGGACGGCGGCACCGCGGGAGCAGCAGCTGCGAGGGACCCGCTGCGGATGGGACGGGATGGGCAGGGACCCAGAGCAGCAGAGGGGCCTGGAAGGACATGAGGACTTGGGGAGGGGGGAGGAAGCGCCGGGGTGAACATAGTGACCCTGTGGCAGCCCAAAGACACCCCAGGGGTGTGAGAGGGCACAGGGCCAGCGAGCAGAGTCCTGGGGTCCCCAGGGCTGCCCAAGAGCCCTTGGGGGAGGCCAAAGGCAGTCCAAAAGGAGAAGCCGCCGGGGTCACCTGAGGTCCCCAGGTAGCCCTCGGAGTTACCAGAGGACCTCAGGAGGGCTAATCAGAGGCCTCACGGACCTCAGCAGCTCTTTCCCATGTCCGGGCTCTTTGGCACCCTCCCGAGACCCACCTGGCGCCCTCTGTGTCTCCATGTCCCCGGATCCCTTTCCGCCCCAGGGCACCGCAGGCCCTTAGTCCTCGCCTGTCCCGCGCCTGCTGCCGCGCGGGGCCGGGCTCAGGCGGGCACGCGTTGCCTCCGCAGAGCGGCACCCGTGGGGCGCAGAGCTGGAGCTGCCGCAGCTGCCCTTCCCTGAGGTGCTGCACGACGCGGGCTGTGCCTACGCGTGGCTGCGCGCGCTGCGCCGCACCGGCGTGGTGCTGCTGCGCGGGGCGCCCACGCGGCCCGGCGCCCTGCGTGCCCTCGGCCACCGCCTCGGCTTCCTGCGCCTCACCTTCTACGGGTGAGCGCCGCGGGGCGCACAGCACGGCCGCAGGGCCCCTCCGCTGGCACCTCGTGCAGCCCACGAGGCCCTTGGAGCTCGCCCCCAGGGCATCGTTAAGCACCCAGGGCAGCAGAACAGCTCCTGGCGCTTAAATCTGGATTTTCACAAAGCAAAAGGCTTCCAAACGCGGCCCTTGCTAAACGCCTCACTGCTCATGCGGAAGCCTCAGGAACGGCCTTCCTTTAGTGCCTTGGGCTCCTCTGCTGGCCTCCCCATGGCCTCCACGCACGGAGGAGGATTTCCAAGCATACCTTCCCACCCGCAGGCCCACATGGCTGGTGCAGGACAAGGCGGACGCCAACAACGTGGCCTACACACGCGGCCCGCTGGCCCTGCACACGGACTACCCGGCGCTGCAGCACCCGCCGGGGGTACGGGGGGCACTGGGCGGGTGTGGGGCGGCATGGGGCCGGGCACAGTGCTGAGTGCAGCTGCCACAGGTGCAGTTGCTGCACTGCATCGAGCAGGCGGTGGCGGGCGGTGAGAGCGAGCTCGTAGATGGGCTGCGTGCGGCGCGGCTGCTGCGCAAGCGCCGCCCCGACGCCTTCCGCCTACTCGTCGCCACCGCTGTGGACTACAGTGACGTGGGCGCCGACTACTGCGACTTCGCGGTGCACTGCAAGCAGTGCATCATTGAGTGAGTGCAGCGCGGGAACGGCAACGGGGGCATCTGTGTGGGGGTCACCACGCTGCGGTCTGCACTCGCCCCACAGCGTGGACGCCTGCGGCGAACCCGTGCGCATCAACTACAACAATGCGACGCGGGCCTCGGTGCTGGACATGGCGCCCGAGGACGTGCGGCCCTTCTACGCGGCGCTGCGCGCCTTCGACGAGCTGCTGCGGCGGCCTGAGCACGTCGTCACGCTGCGCCTGGAGCCAGGTGGGTGCATGGCCCCACGGCCCCACGCTCCCCTTCCCTTTCCTCCTCCTCTTCCCTCCTCCTCCACCTCCTGGTCGCAGGGGACGTGCTGACCTTCGACAACTGGCGGGTGCTGCACGGACGCCGCAGCTACGAGGGCACGCGCTGCCTCGAGGGTGCCTACGCCGACTGGGACGTGGTGCTGTCACGGCTGCAGCTGCTGCGCGACGAGCTGCATGGCAGCCCTGCGCCCCCGGCTCAGCAGCACCCCCTGTGATGACCACCTGCGGGAAGGGGAGGGAAAGAGGTTAACCTGTGCTAGAGAAGGAGACGGCGACAGGGAGGGTCATAAACTCACCCCTCTGCTCACACGCCTAGGGAATGGCCAGAGGATGCCACCTAACCTGGGATTTCACATATAACTTAGTTCAGGAGAGACTGCAACTTACTCTGGGACTCACACCACTAGTTAGGAGACAGGAGACATTTGGGGTTTTATCCTGTCCTTCAATAAAACCTGTTTCGTCCATTTTTTTTTTTTTGTCTGCTTATTAAAAGCCACTGTAGAACTGATGGACCGCTCCTACAGGAGGACCTCGAGTTTGCCCCGGGAGATGCGCGGTCCTGCGGGTCCTCACCCCACCCACACCAGCCGCATCGCCCTGAATCCCAGAGATTTGGGACCTGCGGAAACAACGCAGGGCTCCGCGCGGGGATTTTCCCCGACTTGCCTCAGAGCGGGGCCTCGGTGCTTGAAATGACCCCCACGGCAAACGAGTACCAGTGCTGACCTGCGCACCTGTCAAGGGAACCAGCAGCTCCCTGTTGGAAAGCTCTGGGCTTCCCCTAACCGTGGTATCCATATGTATGTTTTATACGCACATTTTAAATTTACCGCACAAATCCTCCTACCCCGTCCCACCGCTCCAAGAGCGCAGCAGAGGCAGTGGACACATTCCATTTTCCTTCCCAGTGCACGAGCTCCGACGTCCGGATCCGCTTGCCCCTCCGCTCACTCCGGCTGGCAAGATGGGGCCTCCATCTAGCAGTTTTTGGGGGAAAACGGCGGGGATGGGGGTGTCTGATGTCTTGCTCTCAGCAAGGCACCGCTCGTGGGCTCCCTTTGCTGCGGTCATTTCAAACAGGTTCGGCCCGTGGTCACGCTGGGGCAGCCGCGAGCGCTGCCCAAAATGCTGTTTTAGCAGGAAATTGATACGAGAAGTTCTCTGCTCACTGGTGCCCAAGCACAGGAGCATGTTCCCCAGCTGGCTTGGTCTCACTCAGCTCACTTGCAAAATATACGTCAAAAATAGGAACATTCAGCTGGTTTCATCGGAAATTTGGCTTTTCAAAAGGGCAGCGCAATTCTTGTGGACGTATTTTTGAATCCAAAGCAACATGAAGAACTTTAAGTCATGAGTACATTTTACTTACACGTACTTCTCATTCTTCTGAGACACAGATTTCGGGAATTGGCTGCTGGCTTCACTATGGGCCATTTTGACCCGACTCGTTACATCCCAGCAACGTTGTCCTTACAGCCAATCTGGATTGTTTTCCAGCCTTTCCCAGCTCACCACGAGGAGGTGCCACCGCTCTTCTCCCCAGCAGCGCTTTTGTCCGGCCATGAGCACCAGTCTTGCTTCGAGGCAGATCCCGTTTTCTTTGCTCTTTCCCTGTTTTTTTTTTTTTTTTTTTTTTTTTTTTTCCCCGCTTATTTCTGCGCCTTGGTGCCGTCCCAGCTGCCTTCAGGACAGGTTTCAAAGCCTCACACCAAGTGTGATTCCTGGCCTTGGATTCTTCCGCCTTCTGCAGCGCCCCTGCAAAATTGCACGTTGGCCAGCAACAGAAACATTGGAAACTCCTTCTCTGGGTCAGCCTTGAACACCCGGCTTTGCAAAACCCAGGGGAGGTTCTAGGTGTCAATGAGCAAAAAAGTCACTTGCTGTAGCTTCGCATGAGGAGGAGAGACGAGAAGGGAGAATGGAGAGAGAAGAGGGGCAAAGCCAAATAGACGGTCCCCGGGCCCAGTGGGGAAGCGAGGAGAAGACGGAGGGAGCGCCGGGATTTACTGTCCGGTGCCGAGCAGAAATGGGCATGAAACTTAATTCCCTCTCACCGTGTCCACGCTCTAACAGCAAGTGCTGAGATCCAAGGGAGCCCAAGCACCATCGTGCTTTGGGGGATCCAGTTGGGCTTGTTCACGGCCTCCAACAGATCATAAGTACACAACGACAACATTTCCTTTTTTTAACAAATGGGACCTCTAATTAAAAAAAGAAAAGATTATTTTCTAGTGCTGAGATTATTGTCTAGTGCTCAGCTGGGGAGGAATTAAATCAGATTTGAAAAAAACAGCTAATTAGAAGGGCATGTTGTAGTTAGCAGTTCTTGTTTCTTTTTATGTGAGTTTTACAGCAATCCTATGAACCAAGAACATCAAGAGCTGCTGAGAAATTATGTTTGGAACATCTTTTGAACCTCCTGAGTTAGAGATGACCTTCAGAGATCCCTCAAGTCAAGGGGATTTTTCTCATTGACTCCTAGGCGGGTTTGGGCATTTAATAAATACCCGCAGTTGGGGACACAGGGAACACCTGTGGACACGGGCAGTGCAGAGATCACTAAAGGGGCAGGACGGGCTCTTTCCCAAGGCAAGGTGGCGCTCGCACCATGAGCCAAGGCCATGGAGGAAAAGCCACCGCAGAGCTACTGAAGAGCCTGCTCGGCTTTTTGGGCTACATCTCAGCCCCAGGACAGCCGAGCCAGGACATACACGGCCCTGGCAGCACTAAAAACAACCACTTACCTGCAAGCAGAGCTGCTCTCCAGGCCAGAAGGCCAGTGGATCCTGGGGAACCCGACAGCCACGTGCCCAGGGAGACAACTGCAGCAAGCGAACTAAGCACTCGAAACAGTTGTGATTTTGCAGATGAAGTTGGAAAATGCTTGGAAAAACACTGTGTTGGAACAGAGACATCTAAATGTTTGAAGCAGCTGGTGGCCACAATGATGAGTGCAGTTTGGAAACGAGAAGACAGCGGAGCGCGTTTGGCTCTCTCCATAACAAACAGCATGTTTTCTATCACCAGCACGAGAGTCGAGCTGAACGTGTGCAGCCACAGCACCGGGGACAACAGAGGTGCCTGGGCGGAGGGGTCCTGTGCACCCCATGCTCACCCCAGCATTACCTTGAGAAATAAGGGAATAATTCCCTGCAATAAGGGAAATGCATGTGAAACATTGGCTTGGGGGGGAGCTCCCTAACAGAAAGGGCAGGAAAGCACAAGAATAAATTGCCCTGGGAAGCGCTGAGGAGCCTCTGTTTTTGGAGGCTTTTAAGAGCCGGGCAGACAAACATCTCTCAGGAATCACATAAATCTTGCCTGGGACAGCACGATAAACTCCGAGCTTTCAAAATCCACTCAGGTCGTGACCCTCTGAGAGCATCCGCGCAGCCTCCGTGCAGCCGTGGGGCACCCTGCCCACTGGAGCCCTTTTCTCTCCTCCTGCGAGACAAACAATAATTGCTAACTATAGTGGGGTTTAAAAGGACTCCATTTCAGGCCATACATTTTTACACAGCATATATATTACCCAGATTACGTGTGCTTTCAAAGACAGACACACCTGCCAACTTCTATGCTGATCATGACTGTACGCAGGGAGCAAGTGCTTGTTTTCCAATGCCACGTTTGTAAAATCAGTTCCCAAAGTTTTGGCTAATAAGGAAAGGTCACTACTTTTTGCAGGTTTCCTTTTTCACTTTAACCTGCTCTTACGGGCTGGAAATAGAGAAATGAGAAATAAATATAAAACTGCCTGAAATATCTACTTTGCTTTCTAAAACAATGTAAATAGCAAGATCTACAGCTTCATCTTTGAACATCTCTTGGTCATTACTTTCTTACCTAAGCTCATTTTAAAATGACAGAGGCATATTGCTAGCAGGAAAACTCAATGGCAATGCCATAATCTATTCTTTCAATTAATACTAAGATATTTGATATTTTAAGACATCATTATTTCAACTCTCATTTTGAAAATAGAATAGTATTTTTTCCTAACAGAAAGGCCCCTTATAAAGGAGTGCCCAATGTCATTTTAAGTATGCTGGGAGCTTGAGAAGCTAAAAGGAATGGTGCTTTTTCACTGAGCCAAAAGGGCCTATTGACAGATAGCATTAAGAAGACTTCCTACAAATGCAATTCACAATTAAATAGCAATTTTAATTAAAACTAAGAGGGAAGAGCAGGCAAAGTGCAAGTTAGAGAGCACTCTGATAAGTTAAATATTTTCAATCCAGGCCTGTGAGCTTCATGCTAAGATACACAACGGCCCGAGGAGAACGGTTTAAATCCCAGAGCCGCCAGCACTTACTTATCCCTGGAGATCTTGGGATGATTAATAACACACCAGGAGGCTGCAGCAGGGCCAAAAGGGTGATTATTCTTACAAAGGAGCAGAACCAGAGCAGCTGGGGATTCACACGGGCCTGACGGCGCCCTTCATTCATCAGGAACACGGGCACATTTAAACCATCTCATTTGTAAACACTCGGAAGGAAATAGCCTCAGCCCGCGACTGCAAGGGCAGATTGCATCAAAACGGATGGAAAATCTGGACCCTGAATGACAGCAGAGAAAACCCAAGCTCATGGAGTGACCTCAGGCTGCCGAGTTAAAGGGAGTTAGAAATTGGGGTAGGTTTCTCTCCTGCTGGATGTCATAACCTAGGACTTGGTTCTGGACAGGTACAAGGGGTAGATTCAGGAACATTTAGGCAAGAGGGTGTGTAAAGCTTGGCAGAAGCTGCATCGAAATTAAAGACTCACGTTAGAAGTTTCAAAGTAAAAACATTAATGAAAGAAAGGAAGATAAAGGGGACCTGGCAGGAGCAAAATGGCTAAACTTGGGGGAGCTGGATGAAACGTGGGCTCTGCTGAAGTCAGGGGTGGAAAAAGAAACATGTTTATGGTAGCATCAGGTCTCTACTTAGGAAGCCGCTTTCCATACCGCTGCAAATCCCGGAGCAGATCACCCATGGAGAGCCAACAGCCTCAGATCCCCTGACCATCTCCAGGAGCCTTTGCCAAGAGCAGGGCCTTCCTCTTCCTGGCATCTCACACGGCTACGTTGGGCCAGTTTCCCCTTCCACAGGCTTAGAATTAAATTATTTTCTGTCGTGTTTTGAGTGGTTCTGCTTTTCCTGCAGGTGATAAGAGCACCTTTGTAAGCGCTTGCATCAGAGATGAAAAATGACCTGCCTGTGGGCTGGAGGGACCACGTTCTGCCCATACATCAAAACCAGAAGGCAGCATCTGAGGTGCTCGGGAAGCTGCATTTGTACAAATGCTCCATTCAGAAGATTAAAGACCAGCCTGAGGCAGGACCTGGTATCAAGCTACACAATTTCCATGCTCCAGGAAAACACTTGGGGCTTTCACCAGCTCCAGCTTACCAAGTTGTTCTTTCTGTTAAAGGACTTGGACTTAAGTATCACTGATTTACCTTGGAACTGGTTTTCTAGATCACCTAAATCACTGGAGCACTGAGAGGCCAACATGTCATTTTTAAAAGCAGTGACAAGAGAGGAATACTGAAGTGCGTGAGATAATTGATATTTCTCATAAACCCTCAAGCCAAGCAGGTTCATTAAACGCAGCGTCATTGGAAGGAGTTAAGCCTCCACTAACTGGTTTTAAGCGATAATTGTAACTGGTGTGAATAACGAATGGAAATACCTATAAATACCTGGCACGTAGTTACAAAGCCCGTGCCCAGTCCCCTTGAAGATGAGCTGTCCAAGCCAAGGAGAGGGTCTGTGTCGGCAGAAACACAAGCCGGTTATTACTGTGCTTGGCTTCAGAGACTCCTGCTTTTCTGCTCAGTTTGCTGGCCATGTGGAGAGCCCTTGGATGCAGATATCCCAAAGAAGCCCCCACAGGAACTGTCCCAGCCCCGCTGCCATGTGAGGATCCAGGGAGGAGCCACCCAAGGAATGGGGAACCTTCCAGCCTGCAGCCACCTGCCACAACAACCTGCATTACCGCTGGCGGCCCAAGCGTTTGCAAAATTAGTCAAAATTAAAGCCAACTGCCAAGCTCAAAGAAGACATTATGACTTGAATTGCCAAATTAGTCTTCCTAATGAGCCAATTAAGCTTGTTGCTAACGTTGATTCTTGAAGAGCCAGGATCTGCTGTTTCCAAAATGAGGCTTAGGAAAAATTGGAGCTGATCTCGTTCCTTTGGAAGTCCACACGGCTGGCATGGCATTGCCATCATTATCCTAGAAACGCAGTCTGCACGTGGGCAGCTACCCAAGGCATTTGCTCCCAGATGAAATACCAGTGTTTGGTCTGGAATCCATTTTACAAGATGCTTGTGAATACAGACCCTATGTTGATGCCAAAACGTATCATGAATTCCTCTGTGTGGGTTATTGGAAGAGCAGAGTGTATTTTTACAGAAAAGGTGTCTGCAGCTGGTACCATTCGCATTCTCTGTTCCTCTTTCCCATTCAAAACAAAATAGCTCCACAGGAAAAAGCTGGGAAGTTTTCAAGAATGGCTGTGAATAACATGAGAAGGGAAGTTTCAGCAAGTCTGCAGAGTTGCCCTGTCACTCTCCTTGATGCATATTGGTATAGGGACTGCCAAGCATTAACTGTGCCTTGGCCACTGCATTCACCAGGGCCTTCTTTCACATTTACAAAAGGGTAGCTTTTACAGAGTCCCTCTTCACTGCCTGAAAATCAAGTGTGGTGCTTCTGTCTGTATTCCCATCAAGGTACCAGCATGTTTCCTGGTACAAAAACCAGCATTCCAGGTCTGGGCATAGCAGTCGCAAGCAAAAGGAGTCTCGATCCGATATTGATCCCAAACCACAAGTGCATGAGTGTTTTCCTCAGACTGCCTGATTCTCCTATTATTTAACACCAACATGCTCATTTCTCCAGCTGCTCCTGTCAGCTATGCAGCTTCAGTGATGTGATTTTCAGATGGTATTTCCTTATGTCACCTTAAGTGCAAGGACTCCTTATCCATCCCTCTGGCCAATGCAGCGATCCAGGAAGAACCTGTTAAAACTGTATGGACTGTCCCACGGCGAGTGTCCTGTCAGCAGCAAGGAGATAGCATATATATGTATATAGCATATACAATACTATATAATATATATATAAAAAACATATGTAACATATATAATCACATCTATATCATACTTGCATACTAATAATATATGCAAGCCATATTCCCAGAATCATTTTGTTGAAAGCTACCAAAAACTTCCCGGTGATAGTACAGGTCTTAAGCAGCCTGAGCTTGACCTGCACAGCAGCTCTGTCCATCAGAAATGGTCTGGCATCAGCATTTTTATTTGTGTGCAGCAACAGATTTGAGTTAAAACACAGTGGACCGACCCCCTGGCCCTCATGGGCTGATGCTCGCAGGCGTGTACTAGGAATGGGACCCAATGTTTGTTTGCTTTTCAGACCACAAAAGCAGTACTGCACCACATCCCTGGGTATTTTAGTACAGCCCAGAGACTCCCTTTCTCCAGTGCATATATTTTCAGGCTCCCCACACTCTGTTACTTTTTCAGGCTTTCACAAAACCAAAAATGCATCTGACTATCCAAACATCTCCTGCCTTGGTTAAGCTGCTCCCCGTGACTTCACTTTCCTCTGCACATGTATCAACTCCTGTTAAACAACGAAGACAACCAGAGTGCAGAGTCTTGCCTGCAGGTTATTAAATGACCATTAATCTTTCCCTTCCATTTTGAAGGTCTCTAAACAGCTTTTGAGCTGCCTTGAGTGCCTGTACCACTTGCCAGAGCAAACAGAGGGTTGCACAGCAGGCGAGGAGATATTTCTTGTGCACAAGTTCGGCTGCAGGAATATAAAATAATGAGATCATAGGAAAAGAACAGATGATGAATGAAAGGCAAACAATGAACAGAAAAAATGTGATTAGTCATCTCCCATTTATTCCTTGGTATTTTCATTACCTAAATATTTTTATTACCTAAATCAGTGACACAACTTCCCTCAGCTACAAGCAAAGGAGACTTGACTCTAATGTGTCTGTCCATCTTACACTGGAGGTACTTCCCGCTGCACCTGCCAATGGGTGCTTTCAAGCACCCAAGCAATTCTTACTGCACTAGCTCAGTTCGTCAGGAATAAAATCACAGTTTGAACAAGCAGCAAATACAATATCTTGCAATTCTAAATGTCAAAACCCACTAGAATAATATTTTCACTGCGGACGACAGAGCTGTAAAGCTACCTACAATACTGGATATTCTGTTCCCATCGTGTTCTTCATTTTTGTCTGCAACACCACTAAGTTACTGGTTGGGAATAGCAGCATTTTCAGGATGGCTACAGTAATCTGTAAACATAGATTGGGAATCTGGGGTGAGGCAGACAAAGGGAGAGGATGCAAGTGGAGAAGAAAAAGAGCCAGAGAGGCTTCAAGATGTAGGTGCACAATAAGGAATAGGAGTTTACTCAATTATTTGGAATGAAGAACAATTAAAAAAATGAGTTTTTTTCCTGTAAAGAAATTTACCACCTGAAATACTGGAACATGTTGAAATGTTTTCTTTGGACCCCTTTGCACTGAGCTTTTGGAGCACATCGGTAGGTACCTGAACCCTGTCTCTATGCTCCAGCCTCCTCTTCTCCACGGAGTTCATTAGCCATCGTGATGGGCTTTCTGTGAGGCAGAGCGCGTGGAAGGAAAATGACCCAGCTCAATTTGACAACTGAAGGTTTCAGACTCAGCCTAAGCAAATTCAAAAACTCAGTGATGGGATTTCTACATCATTTCCCAGTTCATTTTCTTTAAGTTGGACAGCCGCACATGTACCCTGCTGACACACAAGGGACAGTGTTCTTCCCCCGCCAACATGCAGCTTGCGACCTCCTCGGAGCACAGAGAACGTCTGATATAAAACCGATAGGGAGCTGCTGGCTCCATGAGTGCAACCCTTGCCGTCCTGGGAGGGGAGCCGGCCAGGGAAGCGAGCGGGATGCGGTTGTGGGTTATTCAGTAGGTGGCAGTTTGCTGCACGAGGCTGCAGCCTGGCAAGGAGCCCTCCTCGCTCAGACCCCAGACAACAGGCGTATTGTCCAAAGGGTCAGAAATGGAAAAAATGTTATTTTTCTGACGCTTTTCACTCACAGAGTGTAAACATATGGTAGATTTCAGCAGGACAAAAATAGAGTGGCAAGGAGCCCATCTGCACCGCGCTGCCTGCCGCCCCAACGCAGCCAGCACTGATTTACTGCTTGCAAAAGCACCGCAGACAGTGCAGGGAATTGCCGGAATCTGCAGTAAATCCTTCAGCAAAGCCTTATCCTGGCTGCTGCGACCCAGTGCCAAGCCAGTCACCTCCATTCTGCCATGCAAAGCCATCTCCGTGTGCATGGAGGATTCCCACGTGCGGGCTTTGCACAGCAGCAGTCAGGCAGAAGTCACCGATTTCCTTGTGCCTTGAGAAAAGTGAGGAAGAGGAAAGCCAAGCGAGCAGCTCACAGTTCACCTGACACGGCTTGGAGAAGACACGGAACAAAACTGAGGCCTCCTGAAAACAGCCACTAAGAAATGAGACAATGCAAGAGTTTCCTTCCTTTAGAAGAAAATCCTCCAAAGGGTTAACGGCGGACCCAGAAGACGACTATCAAAACAAAACAGACATGTGGAAGGCATCAAGCTTAAATTTTCAACATGAGCAACACTAATAGACCTTTGCTATAGTCCGGCACAACCCCTGTAATTCTACAAATTAGGCTGAGCCCCTGGGAACTCTGTGCCTGCAGCTGCTGCACAGATGTGCAGAGAGAAAATGAGGCAGATCCTTCCAAATAAAACCGGCTAGTTCTGAAGCTAATACCCCGACCCAGTGTTAACTGACTGACTTAACTTATAGAAGAGCCATTTCTTTCACTGTATAGCAAAAAGAACACTCAGAGCCAAGAAGCACCTTCCCATGGATGAGAGGCTGATTTAATTCTTCTCGCTTCTGAGCGCGTTCCCTGCTCTCGTTATTAACGTCTCTGGGGCGGTGAGGAGAGCTGTCCTCGGGCCTGCGTGGCAGGATGAGCTCTTCCCCAGGAAGCTGGTGAGCACAGGTCACAGCAAGCCAACGCACATCGTCTCCTCCAAGCATTTACCCAGCGCTGAAGCACAGCCCGAACTTCTGCTTGGGAACGACACAGAACTGGCCCCGGCCCAACTCGGCTGCTGGCTGAGTGTCAAGACCACGCAAGAAGCTGCCCACACCGCCTGCCTGCTCTGCTCTTGCATGGCTACATTCTGATCTCCCCTTCCCACCGTCACTGGCCTCCACGTTAATGCACAATAAAGTTGAGATTCTGCAGCAGACAGACACAGAGGTTCTCAAAGGAGCCAAGAACTACTCCCCCCTACTTATTCCATGGCGACTCTCGGGAGCTGGATAGGGGACTAAATTAACCTTTGAGACCTGGCCAGGAGCACTGCAGGTCTTTGACACTTTGGACAACCAGCTCTGAAGGCTGTGGCCACGGCAAGTGTGTGCCTGGCACGGAGCCCAGAGGGATCCAACCAGGTGCTTCAACACCACGGTGCCTCGGGCACCTGAGCCGGGGCTGCTGAAAATGGCCCACGGGTCACGTGTTTCCAGACCATGATCTTGGACAACCTACAAAGACAAACTCATTAAGTGGTACAGTGAGGGCAGAGAAAATGCTTTACGACACCCATCCTCTGTGTAGACATACCCATTCCTAAGGAACCTGGGAACAGTCAAGAAGAAAGACTGTGGAAAGGAGAAGGAGCAGAGCCAACAAGATGTGGCTTGAGAACAGAGGGAAGTGGGTGAGAGCTGGGAACAGAGGTCACTGATGGGGCTGCAGGTGGGAGGGTAGGGTTCCCATTGCAGAACAAAGCAAATAAAGGCATCGGAGAGAGAAATGATGTCGACAGACATTTCTCCTTCTTCTCTCGGCTTGCTGCAGGCCTGAAATTCATTTAATTCAGAAAAACAAAAGTGAGGGGAGGAAGTTGCAGCTCTCCTTGCTGGCTGTTTGGCACCGGCTGCTTCTTTACATGAGCGTATCTGAGAGGCTGGATGAATCGGGGAAATGGTAACATGAGATAAAATACTTTTTTGACAGTTCATATGCTTCTGATTAGGCTTCCCTTGACACAGGCCAGGGCTGTCACTGTTGCAGAACGAGGCTGCCTGCTTTGTTTTTATTTATTTTTGGTAACATGGTAGCAGCTAATGGTCCTGGCCACAGCACAGGACTGAACTGCATCAAATCCTGCTCCGTAAAATCCTAAGTAAAAATACTTGACCTCAAAAGCTGATCCACCAGACAAGCAGTGTGAGAAATGAAATAATATCTCTGTTTTGTTATGGCAACTGAGGTACACCAGGATACTTGTTCGGGTCACGCAGGAAGACTGCAGAAAAGCCGGAATGGGAACATGCATCTGCTGTGTGGACTTACAGCACTGAGGCAACAGCTCCCACCTTGCTGCTCCCACACATCTCTCTGGTGGCTTCCACCGAGTCTTGAGTCCCCACACAGCAGCACCAAGGAAGCAAAGCCCAGCCTGAAGCAGCTGCATGAGAAACGCTGCTTCATCGCAGCCAGGGGCCGGTAACTTGAGCCACACAGACGGCTGCAACACATGGGGCTCCTGCAGGGCTGCCGGGAGCTTGTGAGACTTAACGCCTGTCCAAGAGAAGACCAGCAGATCGGGTGCTCCTTATCCCAGGCATGGGCTCTACATCCTTATCCCGGCAGCTCAGATTAACTGGGCAAAGACCGTGGCACACACGGGGACACTGCGGCAGCACAGGCCCCAGATGCAGCACCGTCAGGCTCGGGTCTGTGCTGGCTGTCCTCCCAGCACCATCGAGCCTCGTGCGAGGGCTGCACAGTTATGGGCAGAGCAGCAACAGTTTTCCTAACCTGTCAGCATTTCAGAGCTCGAATGTTTTTCCTTCCCGCAAAAGGAGCTGAAAAATTTGGAGGGAAAACTGTTTACAAACGGATCACAGGCAGAAGAATAGTTTGGCTCCAGAGGGTGGTTCTGCTTTCAGCACTTCTGAAATACCTCCTCCAGGTTTTGTCCTCATTTAGCCGAACAAAATCAGCATTTCAGCACTGAGTTTGGAAGAGAAAGGAAAAAAAATGCCCAAAAATGGGAGCATTAAGGACCGTTTCCTTACTCAGGAACTCGGTGCACTCTCCAACTGGAGGCTGGGCTAGCTCCATGTGTCCTGGCAGCTGCGCCAAGTGACACAAGTCCCCAAGACTCAATGAACATCCCACTCGCAGCACTGAATTCAGGCTTTCTCGACGTGCTTCCGAGCTCCCCCAAGACCCCTCCGAAACGCATAGCCGCCCACCCACCGCTGATGCAGCCAGGGCTAACTCAGCATCTGGCTGTAACATTTTCCATCCTATGTGGAGAAGATTTAAAGCCTTCTTACCATGTTCTGAGCAGATCGACAGATGGCAGCACCTATAGGACAACTCACGTCCTCCCAGATCTTAAAACAGTTAAATCCTGAATACTCAGAAACCTGAATCTTTAGCTAGAGATTCATACCTAGGGCAAAACCAGCCTTTAAGATCCCCAGCATTTCATTACTTCATTCTGTCCTTGTAGCAAAAACTAGCACCATCATCCTGAGGGAGACCAGAGCTGAGAAAACCTCCAAAAACTCCAATTCCAGGTTTTCCAAGACCAGTTGAACTACATATGGAGAGAAACTCCAACCATGGTCATGAATAAAGTCTAAAACTCAATGACTTCTCCTATTAATTCAAATAGATTTTATTCCACCCATTTCATGGTGGAGTTTAGTAGTCACAGAACCTTCATCCATTGTAAATAAACACTAAACAAATATAAATTCATTTCAGTTTAAGGAAAATAATTATATTTGTACATATTCTTCCAGAAACCAAAGACTATGAGGAGACAGGATGGCATTTCTTCACTTTCTGTTTGCTGTCTGGTGTTTTCTGGGGTTTTTGTTTGTTTGTTTGTTTTGTTATTTGTTTCTCTTAAGTTGTAGAAGGATGATGATGAGAGAGGAATTGTTTGGAAATGATGCTAGCTAGCAAAAAAACCCTACATTTACCAGCCTGATGCTACTTTTATAACCCCTGGTCTCTCTGGACACTAAAAGATTCTTTTCAGCTTTGACTGATGATAAATTATAAATTTCCTGCCACTAACTACAAGGCTGCCCTTTCTCCTCCAAGGTTAACTGGGTCTCTCCAACAGATCTGGCCCTTTGCATAGAGCCCCTGCAGAGACACAGAGCAAAATATTTCTGCTGCTCCCTCCCTGAACTTCTTCAACTTTAGGTGACCCAGAGTAAAAACCATTTTAATGGGGCCTCAGTTAAATCAGCCAACCGAGTTCTTGTTGAACTAGGCAACACTATGCAGAAATAATAATGAAAAGATCATATCCTTGTTTCTTTTTGGAGTCCTGGTGACCCACGTCTCTGGTGGCCTTGTGTGAACATGCCTGAAGACACACAGATTCACCGGCTTGGGGCAGTCAGTGGACGGCAAGAAGAAGTCTCTGTATTTCAACAGAGCACTTCCAACATCACCCTTTCTTTAGTTTTTCATTTCAGTCTGATATGGCAATGAAAGAAGCCAGAGATAGTAGATTATTTTCTCTCCGTGGCGCTTTCCTCTGGAAAGGAGCTTATATTTTGTTAAGCTGCATGGGCCAATCTAGCCCCGTCAAGGGCAGTGTGAGGAAAAAATAGGCAAGATATAAGATGTCTTTGAAAACACACTTTGTTACTAGTTTTGTATATTCTGTAGAAGAGTTTCAGGCTTTTCCTGAATTTTTATCCATGTTCCCGAGAGAGAAAAAGCAGTCACAAGCACTGGGGTTGCAGCAGCATCAAGCTGCTGTTGACAGACGTCTCTCTACAGTCCAGAAAGATTAAATAAGGGCTCCCACATTCACTAGTCTTGAAGGACTCCACATCCATAAAGAAAAGGAAAAACCAAAAAAAACCAACTCGTGCCTTTTCTAGGTTTACATGTGCATAATACTATTTTGTATGATGGAAGGACCTAAACACACATTGCTTCTGGTCTCACTTGCCTTCCACTATTTCTATATCAGCTGCCAGAGCCTATACAAATGCACAGCTGCATAAAAGGCACTTCTTTCACGCTGGCAAAACCTCATTCCATCCTATTTTCAAAATACTGTTTGGGAATGACTCTGAAGCCAACAGATTTTCTGAAGAATTAAGCGGTTCTTGGGTTTGAAAACTTTACCACATCACCATTTAGATGTGCGTTTATAAGCCCTGAAGCAAGATTTCAATGCTGAGACAAGAGAGGAGACAACACAGTCCTTCTAATACCAGCAGCTTTGGATAATTTAAACAGCCACATACATTTTGAAAAGCAGACCTTGGAATTTTTACTCTCCCCGCAGGCATACTTTAAACAAAGGGTGCCTATATTTGCTTTACAGGCCTTTATGTGGAGGTTAGCAAAAATACCTAAGAGTAAAAATCACAGTAATAAGAAAAACACCAGCTCAAATCATGAGCTACAGCCAAAGACCAAGGGGAGAGCAGTGCCCCCAAAAGGGAATCCCTCCTCCTGCTCTTCCTATTATTTATCAGACAAATTCCCTTGCCTCAACCAAGAGCACTTTCTCTACTTTTGCCTCTTGTGATTGTAAAACCAAGTACAATTTAAAAACAGATGGACATAAATAGGAAAACACAACACTAACTGTCTCTATTTTCCACCTTTTGCCTCTTCCTTGTCCCATAACCCATCCCAAATTTTGGTTTTGCCATTGTCCTTAACTTATATTCACCACATTTAGGTTAAACCATCAATGTCCTTAAAATAAGACGCTTATCTTCTCTCAGTTGCTCAAGTCTCAAAAGAGATCGCAGTTCTCGGTCTTTGTGAACTTTACAACTTGCTCGACTTTTCTTGAAATGTGTCTTATTCTTCAAAGCCAAACCCATGGAAAAATAACTGAAACCAAATGCCATGTCATCAAGGCCAACCATAACACACGAGAGCCCTAAAATAACAGGAGAGACACTGCGGTAATGCCTGACCTTCTGAACCAAGCACATGGGTTGAAGCAAAACAGCCCAAATACACGTCTCAAACGGTGCATACTAATAGCTTACTTGTCATGCAGAAGAACCCAGTTTATAGAGCTGCGATTTTCAAGCTTCAAGGACTTGCTTTAGGTGCCAGAAACTACATCACTTGTGGAATAAGCTTAGACAAGGTCACAGTTGAACTCTGTTAGCTTATATGGTCAAAATCAGTTCAGTAGGCAGTCTCAATAGCTGCAGACAGTCTCTCTTTCTTCTATGCAGTTTCCTCCTCAGAAAGGAAGGTACTCTAGCAGATTTTTTCTTCAAAACATCTTTGAAATATTGTGTTACTCCTGTTGGCCTAAATCTAGCAGCCCTAGACCTTTTCTCTACACCTACACAGGAAACAGAGCTTCAAGGTGAAATTCCCCAGTTTATCAGCTCTGTGCAGAGCTGGCCCTTGCTCAAGGGTTATGCCCAGCAATCACACTCGGATGTCCCCATGCAAGCGAGGCAAGCCTAATGGCAAGGATCTCAAAGACAGGTGATGCCGACACAGATGAGCAGAGTGCTCTGTACATACCCCAAGCAGGCAGCCATAGAGCCACACGTACTGACAAGAACTGGGCATCTTTCTGAACAGGAACAAAAAGGCAACAAAGCATCAATGAACTTCATGCCAAAAAGCCACCCCAGCAGACACTGCTACCCAAGTTCTTTATAAAGTCAGTCGGGGCCTTCAAGAAACGTTATTATTATGGACTGAATTAATTCTCTGCAGAAGAACTCATATATAGGTTTGCTCAGAAATTAACAGGAGTGTTTCATGGGTGAAGTTTTTAATAGAAAATGTGAAACTGAAACAGCACGGAAGGAAATATCATGGGGAAAAACAGGACAGATGCATCAAAAGAGAAGACATCAGGACAGTTGCAGGAGACTTGGCCATGTGGACCAAAGGGAAAAACTCAGAGAATGTTGCTGGCCTTACATACACCCAGAAACCCTGATTTGGTTTTAGTTGAAGGTCTTTATGCTGTTGGCAGGAACATGGTCAATATTTTATTTTTATGCAAATTAAGAAAAAGGCAATAAAAGAACTACACAAAACACTGTGTCTTTCCCTCCTTCCTTTCCTCATTGGGCACCTACATACCTGCACACATGTGCTCGCTGGCCTCCAGCAGCAGGAGCTGCCCAAGATCTTGGCAGAGCTGGGCAAGTCAATAGACAAAAATGTCTGCCACTTGCCATTCAGCCCTTGCCACTTGGCACTTGCCACCAAGTCGCCTCAGCGAACGATGCTGGCAGGAAAGAAGGTGAGATGAGGCAGCCACAGGGCAGAGGAAAGAGCAGTAAAATGTCTCTTAATGCTCAAAGACTTTAGGAATCAAAATGGAAACACTCATTGTGCACAAATAGCCTAGTGCTGCCAAAGGCTGTGCTGTGACAGCAATGGATTTTGGCACAGGACCATACTTTGTACAACTTCCTTCAGGTGAGGTCCTGCCAGAAAAACTGCCGGGCAGAATCCAAACCCTCATCTGATCACAGCCAGTGAGCACAAGACAGATCTTTGGAAAGGAACAGCAGAGAAGAGGTTAAAAATATCACCCACTACTTCCTAGTCTATTGAACCTTACCTGAAGCTTACCTGAAATCTTGCAATTTTTGGAGTGGTTGTGAACTGGACACTTTTGATGTGGACACTTCTGTACCCTGGGTTGGTACCAGTAGTTGAGAACACTGATTTCTTCCTTCTCTGTTGGCCACAACCTCAAGAGTTTAACCCTGCAAGAGAGAGATGGGACTCAGCACGGGAAACAAGGAGCAGCTACCGCCTGCAGTGACTTTCCTCTTAAGTCACCAATTATAAAAAATAATACTATAATGTAAAGCCCAATTATTTAATATAATCAAGAGGGAAATCTTCCAGCTTTGGCATCTGTCCAGTCCTATGACAAGAGGGGATAACCCTGATCTTTCCAAACATATGCCTTTTTTCTGCCTCCTCTCCCATCCTGTCAAACCACCAAGGTACTCTCAAGTGTTTGTACACACAGGAAAAAGGAAACTGAACCAACAGTAACATCTTAGTCACCAAAACACAGGTAGCTCCCTTACTGAGCAAGTAGCCCATAGCAGTCCAATATACCAACAAATAAAACACAGTCCTAAACGTTTAGGATCATTTATTAGAAGCCTCAAAGGGGTTTCAAAAGACCAGAGAGGTTTGGCTCCCTGCTTGACAGCTATGTATGTCCAGGATGGGATGGAGATGGCTTGAGAAAGGGACAAAATGGATTTAGCAACAAATGTTTGCTGAAATCAGGCACAGTTATGGCCTTTCCTAACATATACAGCACCCCACAGAGCTGCTCAGCAGCTGAGCTCTTTTGGGAAGCTACAGCATATGTCTACCTTAACAGAAGCTACAGCAGGGCAGCACTTAATGCTACAGCGCTAAGTGACAAGGCAGTCACTATCCTGGAATTTGGCATTTTTGCCTTTATTGCATAGCTCTAATATATGGAATGTTCTTTTATTTCACATGTGTGTCATATATGTGATATACACTCTGGCAAGTAGAGCAGCCTTCTTTGCCAGCTATTGAACTACTCTCCTCAGCTGTTTTTAATTTCTGGAACCTCTTCAAAATGTGCAGATTAGCTCTTTTGTAAATACTTGAGCCAGTCATAAATATTCAGCATTATAAAGAACAGTGAGGTCAAATTCTTGCTTCCCACAACTTATTCTTTCCACTTAAAAAAATAAAAAATTACTTGGTTAAAAAAACCCCGAAGTATCTAGCAACCTAATGAAGAATTGAGTCTTTGTCGGATTTTGTTAGATTAGAATACACAGACTAAAATTTGTGCAGGCAGCGGGAGGAAACTCACGTGCAATGGTGAAGAGTTTGCCTCCTTGGCCCAAAGAAATTCAGAAGTATTTTTGTTGAAAGCACATATACCAACACAGGAATCTGTATGTGGCACCTCTGAGAAGCACAAAAGCCTCCTGAATAAATAAAGAGGAAATCCATGACTGTGTTAGTTACACATGTAGAAACACCATGCCAAACCAGTTCCTATCTCATGACTGACTGTACATTAATTGCTGCACTCCTCCCTTCTACTGGTCTGGTGACACGAGGAGAAAAGGTAGTCTTCAAACTATTACCTTCCTGTAACCTACCTGTGTTATCAAGACTTATACTTGGAGGAGGGGAATAAGAGATAAAGAAAAAAAATGTAATTACTGGAGGTGAAGAAGTCAAGTCCACAAGAGAAGGCCTGGAGGGCACACAATGTGCTGCATCCTAAAGAGGAAACGTTTGCTTTTCAAAGCGAATGAGGAGAACAAGTTTCCAACAACAGCAGAGGACCTAGAGACCTATTAAGACCTAGAGTTCATCTAGATGAAAGAAAAATCCCACCCATTTCTATAAACACTTTTATCTAAACAAAATATATTGAAAATAGCTCTAGAGTCAAACTCCTTCCCTTTTGAACTAATACTCTGATTAAATGACAATTTATTTGCTTTACTTACTTTGCCATCTTTTTCTTTATTGCATCAACCTGAAAGATTCCACATTTACAATCTAAAAATCCAAAGCCATGGGAACAACAGCATTAATTTTCAATTGTGTTAAGAACTGGACAGAAGCTGCAAACTTCTCACTGATATCAGGATTGTTTGGCTTGACAGAATTGTTTTCAGGTTCAAAAACATACCCATTCCATTTTAAAAAGCAACACTGTGTTATATGTCATATTGTGCAGGTATATCTTCATCTCACAGCAAAAAATAAAGAAAGCATGCTCTAGATACTAAAGTACAGCTAAGAAACTCAACAGTGTGGAACAAATCTTTGTGCTAGCAAATACAGTTCCAATTAATTAAAGAATCCAGCTGTAGCTCAGATTCTTTTTAAAGACTCAGTTTACCAAGAATCACCCCATATCTGGAATATTAGAGTACCAAGACATCTAGTGAGTGGAAAAAAATATATTGCAGGTAAACCACTTGACATTTTGTAAACAAACCAGCATTGTTTTGAGCTATTGGATCAAAGGAGTGTACGGGCTCATTAGCAGGAAAGTATCATTACTATATATTTTTCGTTTGGCTGTAATAATCTACAGCGGTTAAAGTTCCCAGGAAAATAAATGAATAGAAAGATGTCTTATCAAAAGCTACCTGAGCAGTATCTCTGAGTCTGTCCAGCACTACTACTACTACTAAAAATTTCCAAAGTGCTTGCCTTTATACCTTAAGTTGAAGTATTATTTTTGCTTTGCTTGCAAAATATAATGCTGCTGCTAGCCACCAGAGGCTCGGCCTAATCCTGTTAACATCTCTGTGATTCATTTGGGTCTGGCTCAAAGTGATGTTGGAAACTCTGGACGGACTGAGGATCCACAGCATCTTTGTGACTTGTGTGGCCACCAGAAACCTGCAGAACAGAGATCTGCTTCTTGCTTTTATCGACATAAGGGTACAAAAGAAGGCAGCTATGAGGCACAGGAACAGCTAAAATTTGAGGAGGGACTTAAATTGGACCTTCAAATCTTCAGGTCTGCTCTGAAAACTTTCTGTGCTTTCTTCACCTGATGTCTAGGAACTGGAAGCCAAACAGACAGAAATCTAATTCAGAATGACATTAGTATCGCTAAGTCAAAATTGTCAAAAGCACAAGCAGATTCTTAGCAAATCATTGAGACATTCGTTTAGAAATCATACGACAAGTCCGTGCATTTCTCTGTTACCCTTTTGAGGGTTTCTTTTAACAGAAACCAAATGACCACTCAGTCCAGGATTTCACAAAAAAATAAAAAAAAAAAGGCTTAAAAAAAAACTGTGAAAAAAAAAAAAAAAAAAAAAAAAAAAAGACACTAATGAGGGCTAGATAACCTCCAGAGGTCCCTTCCAATTTTAAGCATTCTATGATTCTCATGATGGACACAGTCCTATCTCAGGGCATCTCCCAGCACCACAAAAGGTTTGACCAGAAATGGCAAACATGGAATGAGGAGCAGAGACTTGCACAATTAATACCCCATTAAATAGAGTAGGAAGATACAGTGGAAAGAAATACACTCTTCTGCAATGCACTTTGTTTTTCTAAAAGACACATAATTGCACCCTGAGTGTGACAGTATCTCCCTACTTACTCTTTATATAGGAACACAGAAGGAGCAGCCTACAAGGAAGGTATCTAAAATTAGGGGAGATGAATCTCAAGCCAAATGACTTCTGCTTTTGCTTTATCTCAAATTATTATAGATAGATTTTGGGAAAAGGACTATCTGATTTCAGCTTATTGGTAGGTTCTGAAAATTCACATTTCTTCTGAAAATTCATGCTCAAGGAAAAAGGCAGCATATAGAAATGCTCCTGCAAATATCCTGCCGTGTGACCAATTCCTGGTGTTGCGAAACACAGTTGCATTTGAAATCCGTGACATGGTCTTTCATGCCTCCCCTCCCTTCTTCAGCAACAGGAAGAACTTGTCTTTCCAAAACGCTGGATTCAAAACTGTGCCCCAGGCTGCAGTGAGTCAAGGTTTCATATGGGATTGGTTGAGTGGTTGTTTCTTTTTGCCTTGTGGCTTTTGCTTTTTCTTCCCCTAAAAAACTACCAGGGGGATTTGGGGTGGATTTACAGCATAGACAAGTTATCATGTTTTTTCCACTGGTGAGAGAGAGGGAGACTTTTACTAAATAATAACTGCTCTATACATGGTACACATTTGAGCAGTAATTGTACTTTCTCACTGGCTAGAGCTTCTTTTGTTGCCAAAATCCTTTTTTTGTTGTTGTTTTTGTTACGGGCAAGCACTCTTGGCTTACAAGGTTAGTTCCAGGCATTCTTTCACCTTCTTTTCTTGCTCTGCAGAAAGCTTTTCTTATATTTTTTAGCTTTTTTAAAAGTCCATGTTGCCCAATGACTAGCACATTTTTAACTCATAATCAAGAGCAAAAATACAGCAACAACAAAGAGACAGAAACAAAATTAAAATACAGCAGTGGAAGACATGCAGCGATCTGGTTTCTAGATAACATTTAATTGCATGTGTTTGAGACCGTACCTATCATAGCAAGGGCTCATCAACGCAGCTAAAGCAACATGCATGTTCTAGCCATTAGGAACAGGCAACTAACTTCTCCCTCGTGGCTTAGCTTTTCACTGCAACTGAACCTACCACCTCCCTGTTTTGGATGTGTTCTGACAGGGCAGCCAAAGTGCTAATTGATAAACGCTACTAGTTCTCAGACATGTCCTGACTTTGGCAGAGAAGTTATTTAGCTTGTCCCAGATCTTATAAGCAGCACAGATATATCACTGAGTGAGATATATTACCAAGGGACTGTAACCCAAGTTCTTTGATTTCACAGCAAGCCAGCAATCCCTCCCCACTGCACTGTCTCTATGCTGATTAAAGAGTAGACTGGGTAGCTCTACGAACCAAATCCAACTAGGCAAGAATCATTTTTTTTGAGATCATGATTCAAAAAGCTCATGATTATTCATTTTGTTTCCCTTTTGTGGTGCTTAAGAAACTGAAGCAACACGAAAACTTAGCCAAATCATTTTCATATATATATATAAAAATACACATTTTGTATATATTAAGACTCTGAGAGAAGTGCATTTGAAATTTTTATGCAAATATGAAATATAATTTCATAAATGTTTCTACTCTTGAAAAAGGTCCAAGATAAAACAGAACAAAAATGCTTTATAGTACCAAAAGGAAGAAGAAAACAAACTGATCCCTGGATATACTTTGTAGATCGTATCATTCACTTGTGAGGTGTGTCTTTTGTTGACCATGGATTTTGTCAAGAAAGTCTGGATTGCAAACACTTGTTATGTAGCACTAAGACCTAACTGATCATTGACTACGTGAAGCAGTAGCCTAAGTATTGCACTACAGCAACACTTGTATTACAAATAAAGGCAAAATACTAATTAATCTTGTCTCTTCCCAGCTAGCCTCTCTGTTGATTACACAAGGAAATGCAGTTGCAGTGCCCAAATATGAGTCATCACTCATGCAAACTTACCCTGCCAACCAGCTGCGAGCAACAAATCCTTACCTGTAACTTAGATGCTTGGAAAATGAGTTGTGAGAATAATTAGGTTTTTATAGCACTAGTGGAGGAACTAAATCGTCCAGGTTAAACTCTTTCCCCAAGATGCCCTTCAAACTGTACCCAAACCCAAGCTAAAAATGTTCTCAAGATCAAAAGCCAAAATACATCGCTCACCTAGCAGTACATTTCTGACACAAACCAGGCTGCATTGGTGGCTGTTAAGAAATGTGAGACAATTAAAAAACAATTAAAAGTCCAGAAAGAATCAAAGCACATGGTATTTCACAAAGGTCAACATTTACCAAAGGTATCTTAGTAATACTAAAGGTGATTTCAGTTCATTTCTCCCATGCGCATTCAGGTGAGGGACCTAGGGACCAAATGAGAGCCTATTACTGAGAGAGGTGGAACCCTCTTGCTGGATGTTTATCACTCTGTTTATACGTAAAGAAGAACAGAGACTCTTAACTCAGATGTCTTCCCTTCTAGGTCAACGGCTGTTGAACCATTACTACTTTTAAGTATTTTACAGCAAACACAACCGTTTCTACAGCAACGTCCCAGGGAGATCGCATGCTGTGAGCTTATTAGTACATTAATGAAAATCATCATTCAAACATAAAATTAGCCATGAAGTAAACTAATATTTTAAGTGACCGCATCAACCATTCAAACTGCTCTACCAGAAGATTAGGTCTTGGAAGCGTCAAAGGCTTAAAAGGAGGTTGCCAGGTGCCAAGTCGGCAGTAGTTTTAAAGGGCTTAGTACCCTCACTCCCCTTTAAACAGCCTAATCCTGGAATATTATACTCTGAAGCAGTCTTAGACGAGCCCTACCAATTTTATGTATGAGCTACACACCCAGACCACCTGAAATAACAGAAAAAGGAGGAGCGTTTTCTTTTTTATTTTTCCAAAAGATCTGTTTGTGTTGGAATCTCATAAGATGCAAGCTGCACATCCAGCACAGTCAGGAGATTACAGAAAATCTTACCAATTTCAAGGCTGTACAGTTTAATCAGTACGTAAGGAAAAACAGCGGTCAGCATTTAAATGTGGACTTTACAAGTGGCTCAATTAAAAATAAATAAAGGCTCACACTGTATCATCAGCAATGGATTCTGGACTTTCTCTAAATTATGGGTCTCTTATCTTTGTGCTACTAGTAAATGAAGCCAGGACTGTGGTCAGATTATCACCCACTTCCCCAACACCAAGTACCTTATCACAGTTCAATCGACTTCCCATTTGCCTTCCTGAAGTGCAAGAACACAGATGTGAAACAGAGAGAACTAAGTTCTGAAAAGCCATGCACTTGAAGCACACCAAAAAAACTAGCAGGTTTGTGCAGTCTAAGTGGAGAGCAGCCCTGCAGAGAGGGACCTGGGTGTCATGGTGGATGACAAGTTGACCATGAGGCAGCAGTGTGCCCTCGTGGACAAGAGGGCCAATGGGATCTTGGGGTGCATTAAGCAGAGCGTCCCCAGCAGGTCGAGGGAGGTGATTCTGCCCCTCTCCTCAGCCCTGGTGAGGCTGCACCTCGAGTCCTGTGTGCAGTTCTGGGCTCCCCAGTGCAGGAGGGATGTGGAGCTGCTAGAGAGAGTCCAGCGCAGGGCCACAAAGATGATTAGGGGTCTGGAACATCTGCCCTATGAGCAAAGGCTGAGAGAACTAGGCCTCTTCAGCCTGGAGAAGACTGAGAGGGGACCTGATTAATATGTATAAATACCTCAAGACAGGGAGTGAGGAGGATGAGGCTGGCCTCTTCTCAGTGGCGGCCAGTGATAGAACTACAGGAAATGGCCACAAATTGAAGCACCAAAAGTTCCACGGGAACTTGTGAAAGAATTTCTTAACGGTGAGGGTGACAGAGCCCTGGAACAGGCTGCCCAGAGAGGTGGTGGAGTCTCCTTCTCTGGAGATCTTCAAAACCCGCTTGGACACCACCCTGTGCCACATGCTCTAGGAGACCCTGCGTGTGCAGGGGGGTTGGACTAGATGACCTCTACAGGTCCTTTCCAACCTTAAGCATTCTATGATTCTATGATTCTATAAGTGCATGTAAGTGTAATGGAAAAATTGATGGACAAGCACAATAACCCACACTGAGTGCAGAGGTCAATGCTACTAAACCAAAGCACAAATATTCATAAAAATACAGTCAACTCCAGCTCAGTCAAAATGCCCTATTTCCACACATAAAAACATGGCCGTAACTATACACGTGAAACAGAGACTGTGCTTACTGACTGAACTTCAGTTCTTTGGCCTCAAATCCAGGAAAGCTTGATCAATGACTTCTCTCACATGTTTCAAGTTAATCAAGCGCTCATAAGCTTTACTAGATTAGGCTTCTCAGATTTCCTTTTCATTACCAAGCATAAACCCACTTCATGTTGCCCAGGGGAGAGCAATCTGGAGCACTTGCCTTTTGACCACAGTAGTAAAGCACAGAATCATCCATAATTACTCATCAAAGTCTCCTGCTGAAATCGGCGTCAGGATTCCTGATGGTTCTTCAATTCCTTTGATAATAAGGGCAAATATAGAAATTGTTATTACTACTAAATTTTACATGGTGAGGATGCTATTAGAAGCTAATGCACAACAGGATAAGTGGAGCATAATACAGTAAAGTGATATTACGTTACATTAATAGGGGTACTATACTACAATAGTGACCTATTACTAATGATATATTCTTCCACAATGTCTATTGGTTCACTTAACTGAATTCTTAGAACCAGAAGTTCCATAAAAACAAGGGGATGAAAACAGGGAAAGGCATCTGAAGTTGTATCTTGTGTTATTTCGGTCACATGGACACGGAAATCTTGGCTTGTGTTTAACAAATAAGTCTAGATTCTGCACCTTGGCCCTCTGCGACTTTCTACGAGCACAGAAATCAGGGAGAGAACTTCAGCAGTGTGTCCTAAAGGAGACACACTTTAGGAGTATCTGAGAAATAAAATGGTGTAATTACTTGTAGCAGCAGCGTGAAATTACAGCTTTCTGGAACCTCTAATCTTACACTGTGCTGCAAGGCCAGAGTGTTTTATGCTGTGGCAGATATCCTGCCAGAAAAAAATCCCAGCAATATTGTTCTTTTTTGCTCCTGTTGATTGAATTGGAACCAATATGCACGTCCATGACCTGCCTTGCCCAACCCTTATTTTTAATTTCGTTAGCGCAGAACTACATTTACGATGCTCTGCACAAGCAAGAGCAAAGGTTTTCATTTTAAAGTTTCAGGGGTTTATCTGATCACTTAGAGCTGCCTTTGTCCAGATGAAATGTTTTGTTCTGATTCTGAAAACAGGATAAACCTTTCCATGTAAAATAACCCCATCAGTCCCTGCGGCTGGGAGAGAAAAGAAATCATGGCTTTAGGTATTTATATTTTCTAAGATGTGCAAACCACGATTTCAGAGAGCATTCAGCTCAGCTAATCTAGCTGATGCATCCCAAAGAAAACCACGGGACTTCAAGAATAACTGCTGTGTTCCTGTTCCTGAACCAAACATCTCTACCCTGCTGTCAGTTAGGGAGTTCAGGCAGGTTCTAACACTCAGCATATTTCACGGAACCCAGATTTCTCCTAAGTGTTTACAATCAAAATAATAGTGAATACACACACAGCAGGGAACAGTGCATGAGCCCTTAAAATTGCTTTCTGCCTCCAAAAAGTCAAAAGTTTGACATACCTAGAAATAATGGAACAACCTATACACAACATCCAGGGAATACGCTTATAGATCACACAGCAGTGACCTGATTAGGAGGTTTTGTTGCCTTTCAGAAGAGTAGTTAGATGTCTTTGTTTTTACCTATACATAGAACAATAGGAAAATAAAAAGCTAAACAAATACTGCATTAAAAGGCTAATAATTTTGACTCTATGTGCTATGATTGACACTAGACCGCAGAAAGTTATGCATTCTTAGCAGATACTAATTAATATAATAATGCCTCACATTGCATATTACATATTCATAAATCTTTGGCACTTTTGTTGCATGTTACAGAAAAAAAAAGATCTGACCTATCACTGTGGAGCCTGGATATCTTAGTGACAGCAAAGGCAAAATGCATCACACCAAAACATACCTGCAAGTCATAAACTGAGGAACATAGCTGCATTTACAGGACATTGGTCTAATACCCAGAAACATATGGAAACAATAAGAGCTCTCTGCCACAGAGTCACTTACCACAGCTTGAGTTTTATTAACGGTGAATCAGGTTTGAATTTCATTTGCCACATAACTGTGCAAACACAGGATGTTTAATAGTCACATTAAAGGGAGGCAAGGCTAATAACGAAGCACTAGCATTTTGCAAATAGAAAAGGGGAGAATGGTAACAGATGGTAATTTGGTTTGGAGATTAGAGTAAAACCAATGAAATGGCTAAAGCCTGAACGAGCAATCAGATCCCATATTTGCTCTCTCCTTGTTGAACAATAGTTTTATACTTTTAGCCTGTGTGCATTGTCACACAGCATCACCACCTAAATATATTAACAACCTTGGTTAATAAGAGCTTTCTTTTGTATGAGATACCTCATACATACAGAGGAGGGAGATGATAGGAGTGTCATGCTCCTGTCCCTTCCTCTTCCTTTGTAGGAGAGAGGTCCCTTGAAGGTTCAAAACATCCTCTAAATTACAGACCAGCAACAGATAGTTCAATGATACAGGATAACAGCGTTGACAAATTAATAACTCCAAACTATTTTTGACATATAGTTGTTTTCCAAGTTAATTACATATTTCCCTGCTAAGTGTTACGTATAGTTTCTCCAATTTGGAAACTATAAGCTCAAAAAGACAAGAGATCTTTGCATTTTTGATGTTTCTGTCAGATGACCCAGAAAACACAATCTATCAGATAGAACAACCTATAGCAACAGCATAAACACTAGAGCAACTCCTACACTTTTTCCTTCCTGGTCGCTGTGGATAGATGATAATTAGAGGGCTGGAAACTTGACATACAAATTAAGGCTGAAGAAAATATGTTTGTTCAGAAGAGAAGGCTCAGTGGAGATTTAATCATTGTCTCCCAACACCTACAAGGCAGTTAGGGAGAAGACAGGTTGTCTCGTCTCAAGGGCACACAGTGACCGGCAAGAAGCAATGGGCACAACAAGCTGTTTCAGGTGAAATTTCATCGAGGTATAAGAAGGAAATTCTTCATCATAAGAACACGTAAACATTGGAAAAATCTGTCCAGAGAAACTGTGGAACAGCTTTTAAAAATTCCTGCTTATAGAAAACTGTTTCTTTAGAAGAAAATAAAATAGTCAAGTTCTCTGAGAACCAGTCCCGTTTCAGATCTTGACCTGCTGTTTCTAAGTTACCTCTTCCATTTTGTCTCCAGTTCCTTTCTGGTTTTTGTCCGTTTTGTCAACTTAATGAGGGACCTTAAAGTATTAAAATGGGCTTTCACTTTGTATTCAGGTCTGCAGTATGCAGCAATGCAGCAGTCCCATTTTTAGTCAAGACTTTTAGCCACTACTGTCATAAACTAATACAATTAAAGATAAATGCTCCTTATCTAAAGCATTTTTTTCCCAATCTTTTTCCTCTGATGAAAGCCAGTACTTTATGTTCACAACTATTTATACTGCAGAAAGAACTAAACAACTCTAAGACACTGCAGACTGCTGCTAGCCTTTGGCATTATCTAGAACGAACAGTTATATGAGCCTATTGTATAAACTAATTTATATACAGTAAAGTCGAAAGTAACGTTCTAAACATAAACTTGGTATATGAGATGGTTTGAGATACTTCAGAAACCTCCTAGACTGCTGGGTTGATCTGCTCTTTTAGCAAGTATCTATGAGGCTGAAGTCCTCCCATCAGGGCCTGTGAGGTTTGTCCCATAAGAAAGCCCGACCTGATGCTTTCTGATGAATTCCTGAGGCAATCCTGCCGCTCTCCTGCATAAAGGACATCCACTTTGTCTGCATCCACTGCAGCACTCATGCTGTGAGTAACCTCTGCCATCCCAAAAAGATCTCCAATTCCTCCTCCATCGAGGCTAGAATCGCTTCAAAGTCTCTTGTAATTAGCATCTTTAAAACAACCTTCTAATCCCATTGCCCTAAAGAATAGCCCAATGTGCAACAATCTCCTTCACCCCCACACCCCCAAAAAGTAGGTGAGGAAAGAGAGGAACAGTGATGTATGTTTTATTGGAATTGAAGTACAGTCCCATTTCGATCAGCTAAATATGACTTTTCAATAAAACTCAACATGTGAAAGACTCTTGGATAATAAGTTGTTTGGTTAATTAACATTCAATACAAAGCCTGTTCACAAAAGTCGTGTTTTGTTTTGTCTTTTAAACATGTTTTGGATGTATAATTTCATTTTTACAGCCCAGTTTACTCAAGCTTTTCAGAATGACTTTGATTTCTGCACTATAACTGCTTTCTGTGCAAGGATCCTACACAACAGGTTTGGGGCCTACAGATTACCACAGGTGAAGATCTATGTGACTGGGTGTATACACTTCTCTTGCTGGTCTTCACACTAATGCTACCGTCTTCCTTTGGAGGAGGCACGTGTATTGGTTTCCAAGGAATAGGGTTACAATATGCTGGAGCTGGATACGAAATTCCACCATAACACCCTAAAATAGTTAGAAAACACACATAATCAAAAAGGAGTATTTGTATTACAAGCTTTACACCGCAAGCAATTATGTACCTAAACCAGACTAGTAAAAACAACAGCAGCCTTAAGGGAAGATAGAACAGAACAGGTCACAATTTAAAATGACTCAAGGCAATAAATCTTTGACCCTCATTTTACCAGCAACCAATCTTTCATTTGCATTGAAAAGCATGTCAAATGCTGGGCAACATTCAAAATGCTCAGCATTTTGTACATTTAGATGATGAAAACCTCTATAAAATGGCCACTTTGCTCAAAGTTCTGAGGCATTTATAAATATTACTTCTTCTCATCACATATGTAAAATTCACCCATTTTTCCACTTCCTTAACTGTCAATTTTCAGCTTAGAGAAGAAAGGTACATTAATTACCTACAATTAATACTCTATAGTGCACAAAACAATATGAGAAAGCTAAACAAGACAGAGGGAACATGCTGCCCTTGCAGTTGTGTGTCTGTAGTCAAATTTCAACACATACTTCACAAGTATGGGCAAAACAAATTCTGGAATATATCCTACCACATGAGCACAACCAAGAACGAAGCTGCTCTTCAGAACTTACTTAGACAAGTGATGGCAGCTGTGTGGAAGTAATGAGTTTCCAGAACCAAATACGAAAGCCACGTGCATCACCATCCATAATCAATCCCACCCAGAACAACAACTGGCTGGGTGGAATTTAGGTTTCAAAATATTTTGCTATGAATTCAAACGATAACCCTGAATTTAACTTTATGAAAAAAAAAAATGAAAACATAAACCACTTTTCCTCGGGAAAAACTGCTAAAATACATGGAAAAGAAACCTTAGCTCAGAACAGAGGAGGATTGCCAAGGCTCCTTTTTGAGAGAGGGTTTCTGCCATGCTCTTATCAGGCTCTCCATCTCCAAACGGCACTTCTTTGCTAAGAGAGATTCAGGTTCCATAAGAAGGTACCTAAGCTAACTTCTGAAAGATGCCAGTATGGCTGATATGTTTCACAGGAACCAGTAATTGGTTCTAGTGATTCCTGTGCCTGATAAGGAACATAACAAGATTAAGATCAATTATGCTTTGGTTTGCCACATTCTTCTCTTCTCAAATAACTTGAAGGGCTATGAAAAACACACAATGGATCTCACAGTAAAAGACTCTCTAACTTAAACCATATGGGCTAGCTATTCCCAAGTGTCAAAATCAGATCCTGGAAGAAAACTTAAAGCAGGCTTCATTTTACATTAACGATTAGAGGGAAGGGAACCACAAACTTAAGTCAGTGTATATGCCTATAAAAGTACAAACCTGTAGACTTCCCATGTGGGTAGCCATAACCATTTAAAACAGGGCGTGCTTTATTTCTAGCATTATGCAGCCATTCCTTAAAGATCTTCTCTGATCTCTCTTTCTTCTCCTGTAGCTCAGCTTCCCTTTCTTTTTCCTTCTCCTAAAAATCAAAACATCCAAGACCTGCATACAAAATCTTGTACAATATATACAAAATATGTTACATAAGCACATTTCTGCAAATAGATTCCCAGTCTACTGCACTGTAGTTAGTAAGCTTAAAGAAACAACTGTACCTTGGACAGACACCCACTGTCCCCATTCACTCATCTTCACACAGCCCTAGCTCAGCTAAATTTGGGTTGCCACTAAGCATGCAGCAGAAATTCAATTTTGGGAACCATTAATCTGGATTTGGAGTACAAACAGCAGGTACAAGCATTGCAAGTGGAGCTAAACAAGCTTAACTGATATTGCGAAGAAAGTTTGAGAACTTAACTGCAGTCTGAATTAGACAGAACTGAAAGAGGACAAGGTTTAAATCCATTCTCAAGCCTTCCAATTCCTTGGGTTTCAAAAGTTCCTTGTGCTGTGTACTTTGGAGGTTCAGCAGATGCACAGCAGCACTCTGCTCAGCACAAAATAAACAAGCCAGTACAGAATATTTAAGTGGGTTTTAATTATATGGGGCATGTGACAAGTCTGCAAAATTAAGATCATCAAGACCTTCAAACTGATCTAATATAGCTTATGGTATTTTAAAATTAAATAACTTATTATATACACTTATGAAATACTTATGAATGTATTCTGCACTCCAAAACCAAATGCTGTAATACTAAATCCTTCCTCACATTTAAATACTACTCCTCATAATTAACTACTATAGGAAGGCAGCATTTCTGTGTTCTTACATATTCCATTGCTAAAGTGTCCTATAACGTTAATTAAATCAAAATACAACCCAGAGTCTTAAAATAAAACAGATCCAGTCTCATCTAGCATTTTTCATAGGTTTCATGCAGAGTTAGAACCTACATGTACCTTCAGGAGAATGCTGGGTGATGCCTGAAATCATGGTTTTGTTATAGCGTTCACCCGAGTGAAACAGCAGACCTAAAAACCTATATTTTAGGAAACTTGTTAGGGAGCCTGACCTGTGAAAGACCTTTTAAGCTTGCCATAAAGAAGTGATTAATCAATATGAAAAAAAAAAGATAAAAGAGAGTTTTCTAAGAAAGCACAGAGAGTGTGTTAAAACGCATCTTGTTTTACCAGCCATCTCTCAATGTCTTCAGCACTAACATTACAGCTTTACAAAGTGTTCTACACGCAGAACATAGACATTTGATAAATTCCCACCAACTTAATGAATCAACATATTTAATGTGAGTTACAAATTAGGCACCTCTATTCAAAATAAATGGCTAATACCTTCTCTTTCTTCTTCTTTTCTGACTCTTCAGCTCTTTTCTTCTTCAACCATTCTTTATACTTTATTTTGGCCTTTTCTTGTAACTGCAATTTTTCTAGTTCTCTTGTGGCTTTTTCTGCCATTTCTTTGCTCAGCTTTCGTTCCCTTTCCCTTCTTTCCTACATGAAAGAGATCAAAGAAACAAAATCTAAAATTATCAATATATGTCTTAGGATAAAGAACTACAATAATTCACCATAACCCTGAAAAATAAAAAGTGGTATTGCAAACTCTTTTAAAACTTAGTCTTCAAGAAAATAGGACCTTTATGTATAAGAGGAAAGCACAATTACAAGAACAGGACTGTACCTCCCTTTCTGTCCTGCACCTTATGAGCATAGAAGGCAGGAAGCTGGTTTCCACCTAACTCCTTTCTTCCAGATTTATGGCAACTCTGAAAACTGCAATTATGCATAAAGAACCTGCATCCATGACCCTGGAGCTGGGGACTACAGCATTCCCCTCAGCCTGGTCAAAACAGGACAGTCAGTCCTTGCCCTTCATACCAGAATTATCAATACCCCCACAAAATATCATCATACAGAATAAAGTCCTTATCTCCCACTGCTCTGCAAAGGACCAGCTCCTTTCTGCTGTTCATGCAATGAGGTGCAGGGACAATATCTGAAAGAGATGCATTTTCTCTTTAAAGCTTTTGGCATTTTTATTGTAAGAAATAGTACTGGCTAATAAATGCTATCACATTTGGATTCTTATCCATGCTGTATAAAATTGTCTTGATAAGGAAATCATGATGTCCATTGCAAAGTATTTTTAAGCATAAACTTCACTCAGTCTTGGCACTCTTTTTTTCCCCACTGTTGTGTCATAAAGCTAAACTGCAGGCTTTCTTATCTGAAGGAGCCAGTTTACAGAATAGCTTGAGTTAGCGTGACCCTATCTGTGTTTGGCAGAGAAGCAATACTGGAATTTTAGCAGCAGCTGCTAGATTATGCATTAACTCTTTTTTTCTCCTTTTACAAGTCATGCCTTTTAAATTCTCTTTGCTATAATCTCTCTCAGATGCATGTCTTTTCACTTACCCTATGATGGTAAATCTCAGTACCACTGAGACAACAAACAATTGTGTACACACAACAGTGGATTTCTTAAATGTTAACTAAGAATTACATTTTCACCTCATATTTTATTTTCATTTCACCTCCAGTGCATTCTAGGAAACAATAGCCAATTCTGTTCTGCAGTGCAGAGAAAATGGTCAGATATGAATACACAGACACAAATACACAGCTTCAATATATGGACTGGAATGCAAAACTACAAAGGAAGGAAAGTCTGATCAATCTTATTTGAAGGTCTATGCATATGATGACATCCACAATCACAACTAAGACCAATCAAAAAAGCATTTCATTCTGGAACAAAAAAAAGTGTTTCTGTACTCCTAAAGAAAGGAAACAAGACCTTTCTGAACACAAAACAAAACCTTTGGTGTTCCAATAGGTAAAGGAGTAAAATTGACCTGCTTTCTGGCAAGTTATGTGGAATCTCAGTATCACCTGCCTGAAAAAAAAAAAAAAAAGAGGACCAATCATCTAAGCTTTTTCTCCTTCTTCTAAATTGCATCTTGTTCTCTTTTGTTCAGAGTTGCTCTTCTGTCCCTTCACTATTAAATATTCTCCAAATGCATCTTTCAACCCCTATTTCAAGACAAGGATAGTCTGGGTCAGATAACAAGTATTCAGGTGGATAAGAGGTACATGCTAAAATGGGGAGTTAAAGCTGTTTGTGGAGAGGCGTACAAAGATCTCTGCTCTTTTGTTCTCCACTCCACTCTGTGTCACACCACTGTACATGAAAGGTACCGAAGTCAGACTGTTCAAAAGTACAGTCTTTATGCTCTTAACATATAAAAAGCATGTAAATTAATACAGGAGAAAAATGAAAAAGTTGGATCCTTCCATATAGAGGTGAATATTTGAGTGGGCCATATGCAAACAGTGCTATACCATGTATACTGCCATGAAAAGTAGGGCTTTTGCTAAGTTTTACCTCCACTGAATCATTCTCACGAGCAGGAGACCCCCTGCAGAACTGCAGACTTTGTAGCTGTCTAGAAATTATTCTGCAGGCAATTCAGTGATGCTTCCCCTTCCTCTTCAGCACAGAGCAGCTTTTCTTTCATGAAGTGAGTGTACACTGCATTCCCAGGTGCTCTAATGAGCTGCTGCATGTCGAGCTCCTCTCACCCCAGTCTTCCCCCATCTTGATTACTTTCCCTTATATAAATCCATCAAAAATGCTAGGAATGTGCATAATAATATACATGTTCTTCAATCCTCCTTCCACATACGTATGGGGGGGAAGGGAAACTGCATAATTTGTTTATGTTTGGTGTCGTCAGATTGGGTTTTAAAAATTCTCTTTGATCTCGTGTTCAAAACAGGCATTACCTATTCACTAAACCACCAGTGAATTTACATGCACTTTAAAATATGATTACACTTATTACATAAATGGAGGTATTGATTGTAAAACATCCAATTACTCAGTGCAAGACAGGTTTGTTCTCCTGCCACCCCACCCAAGCACGTTATTAAGCTAAGAGGATACAAATCTGGCCCGCAGGCTCAGTGCCCTAGGCTGCCATCCTACCCAACCTACTAAGGCCTGGGCTAGGTCCCTACTTGGAAATCCCCCACCCAGAGCAAACCCAGCCTGGCAGGATGCCCAACGGGTGACTCAGTAAGAACCATGCATCTCACAGAGTTGCTACCAGCCAGTGTCTCCTCTGCACAGCTATTAACTTGTCAAGAAAAAAAAAAAAAAAACCAAATTTCCTTGGTTATCCTCACAAAAGTCCTGACCGTCAATCTCATTTCACAGCCTCACTAATCCGGATCATTCCACCATCTTGGCGTATGTGATGCCTGAGCACTCCTGGTGGTCACAAGAGCCTGACCCTGTAACCACACGAATGCTGCTCTGAAACACAAAGCACTGAATTCCTCCTCCATGAGGCTATCTAAAAATCATTTGTAAAACTCAGCATGAGAATCTGGAGGCAGGTCTGGACAAGCAAGATCCATATGCTAACACTATACCCACGGTATAATGAATGATTGTGCACATGTACAATTTCAAAAAAAAAAAAAGTTCTGCGTAAAGAGACATCAACAGTATTGAAAAAGATTGTAAAGTTTGTTTCAAGCCTCTAAAAAATCAACAACTTCAAAGAAACTTTGAGAAAAAAATACTATAAAAACCAACCCTGGAGTTACAAAAATGCTTATATAGATAGACTTAAGCACTTAAACACAAAATTCAAACTCTTAAATGCAGCTGGCTCTCTAGCTAAAAAGGCATTTATGCTAGATATCTATGTTTCCCCCAGTACTGTATTTCTTGAAAAAGGTGGACAACACTGCACCTCTTTCAAGTGTAAGCTGCTAGCACAGATCAGGCTCTGCACAAAATGCTGCAGCAACCCCTGCCTCAGCTCCAAACAGCAGCTCAGCTGTTTGAATATTAACCTAGGACTACAGGAGCGCCTTGTCCTTCCCTCCTCCTCTGCCCAAGGGGATTCAAACAACGTGTCCCAGTCTCGAATGTGCTGCCTACCAGGCTGCAGGCTGGGATGACAAGGTTCTCTACACCTTGGGCTGAAGCAGTACAACTCTGCAGAAAATAAATATTCCATTAGGTGAAAGAAGGTGAGGCTCGGCTCTGTAAGTTTGAAAGCCATGCTCAAGCTGCAGAACAAATTGTATTCTGCATTAGCAGTAACCACTACTAATAACATAAAACATATATTAAATAGAAAGTCTTTGGAATAAGACCCTAAGTATCCAATCATATGTTGTTGATAAGAAGCACCAAGACTCCATGTCTCAGGATCAAAAGTTCATATAAAACAGAAAAAAAAATAGAAAGCAACTGAAATATAACTGCGGTTCTTCAGACACAGTGGTGACAAAGACAGCATTCTTGCTAGGAGGCAAGTCTTAAACCCAAATTATGTTTGCAAGCTATAAATACAGAGGCTGTGCCCCTGTTTTGCAGATAAGAATGTTTAATGTGAGACTATGTAACAATTCAAAATCAAACCCATTTTCAGTTCCCTCCAGAAAAACCACTAAAAGAGGGGAAGATAAGGACTCTAGAAAAGACAAAGGTTTTTAGAAACCAAACTCTAGCAAATATTTCTCCCTGTTGCTCCTCGTTCTTGGGAGATGAATGGTAATAAATCCTGGAAGTCAGCTAAGTATTTCTTTAATTAATTCAACAGTAATGAGGGCAAAAATACAACCTGACTTCACATAGCATTTCACATGCTTTCCAAAAGAAAGGAGAAGATTTTCACTAGCACCTCAACGACACTTCCACTGAACTGAACAGAACAAACTAAGTTATCATGCAACAGAATCAGTGTCTAGTCACACTGAAGAAACCTGGAACTGAATCCTTTTCCTGAATAGACGTGGCCTTCAAATAGAACACTACAAAAGAAAGCAGGGATGAGCAGGAACATCACTCATCACATTTTTTGTTGTATATTATACCCACATACAGTTTTGTAATCATATCTAAATCCTCATGGATTTAGCACTCTAATTCCATCCTCACGGATTTAGATATTATTTAGATTTATATTTTAGGCATAAGAGCAAAAAATCCTTGAAAGGAACTGGAGAAGGGATTCCTAAACACTCTGGAGACGCATAAGGAGCATTTTCTATCTCCTTCCTTTAATGCTATTCAGCCAAACCTCTAAATAATTCAGGCATCATCTACAACTTGCTAAGTCAAACAGTCACAAACCTGTATCTTTTGATTGTCAAGCAAAAACCCACTGGCTCTACACAAGTCACCACGCAGAGCTTCAAAGTACATTAGGTGTGTAGGTTCATCAATCCCAGTCATTCCAAGACCAAGATTTTTTTTAAAATTTTACTCAGTGATGTAGAACAACAACAGAATTTAACCTACCAGCATAAAACCATGAAATAGTACAGTAAAATTTTGTATGTTCTAATCTTGCCATTCCTTATGTCTAGGTTCCAGCTTCAATAAAAGCTTCAAGTTCATTCCACTCATAGTAGGTCCATTTTTGGCTCTTCAAACATTTTATCTTTTTGTCCATCAGAACAGCTTCAGACTTAGTGCTTATCTACAGTACGAATATATTAAACCACACTGCTGTGCTAAATAAAATCAACTTCTGCGAAAACATCTAGCTACAAAAAAAAAAAAAAGCTAAATCACAAACAGATTTTCAAATCAGTCCAACACTTAGTATTTTATAGGCAAATATGTTAGAAATTTTCCAAAGCCTAACATAAATCTCAATATTTTAAAAGTATGAATTTAGTCCTTAACATTGATTCTTCTATACTTCTTGAACTTGAACAAATCATACACTTTCAATGAACTTGAAAGAATCTACCATTGCCAGTGAAATAGGGCCATTTTATAGGGGGGAAAAAAAAAAAAAAACCCTCTTTCTCATGAGATAATGAAGAATTATTAGCAGGATATTAATAGAGTGTTTTAAAATTTTACTTCTAAATAGAAAATTAGAATAGAAAAGCAGCTTACTTATTAACACAAAAGAGAGATCAAGTTACTTCCCCACTGGATATATACGTATAGATACAGGAATGCAAACTAACAGCAGTGACTGACATGAAAATAAAATACAATAAATAAATAAAAAACTTTAAACTTGTGAAAAGTGCCAGAATAAACAGACAAAAAAAATAGTTGTCAAGCTAATAATGAAAACATGAGATGGAACAAAGTTTTGCTTGCTGAGTGCTTATAATCATGCTATTATAATTGCTCAATTTTATCCATAAATCTAACATTAAAGCTGAAGTAGAAGTTTAGTATTACACACAAATGATAAGGCTATTCTCCTCAAAGATGTGGTATTTTACTCAAAATTTGCAAAGCTGGTAGCAGAAACAGGAAATCAGCACCTGACAATTGATTTTTATTCCGCTTTTAACACCTAGTAAGTTGCAAAATTTTGTCATATTAGCAAAAGCTTATCTTATAGCTTTAAATGTTTTGTAGCTCAGTATTTCGACATGTTGTTTCTAATTCATAAACAACTTTTAAAATCACAAAAGCTACTACATAGAGGCATATTAAATAGTGATGTTACCTTTATCTTCAAAAATAATTCATGCAAAGCGACTGGAATCATAGAAAAACATGCACAGAATATTGTCTGAAACACATACTATACAATAAGAAAATGAAACTACCAGCTAACAAAGTTCTGCTGCCTAATCTGACACCTAAGGACTATATTTAACAGCCAGAGAATCACAAACAATATTGTCATATAACAAAACACAACAGAAAGAACCTGTCTTGTAGGAAAAGCAGAGTAGAATTTTCCTCTGTATATACCAATGTTCTACTTCTGGGATAAAGATCCTCTCACTTTCAGGTGTGAAGATACCACTCTGCAGCGTCTCTTGCAGTTGCACAAAGACCTCATGCTCGTGAGCAGGGAAGAAGTTTCATGGACAGTCTCCCGCCTCTTACCTCCTTTGTCAATAGAGTATTAAGCCATGTGGATGGACAGATATTTATGGAATTCATAGAGATAACACTTTCCAAAAAAACCAAGCTACTGTATTTTATACCATCTACATATATGGGTCTCAGAATCAGTACCTGGAAATGGAAATGAAAGAGGCTGCAAGCTTTCCCAAAGAAAGAGCATCTTTTGATGCCTCAACTAAATAGATAGATAGATAGATAGATAGATAGATAGATAGATAGATAGATAGATAGATAAAGTGGCTTTCTCAAGTATCAGGGATTCGCTCCCCAAGAAATTCATGTTAGTGCTTATGGATCTCAACTTATTATGAAAACTTTGGCCAATTGTGAACACCTTCTTAGTAAGCGTATTATGTATGTATTTATCCTGCAGTCTGTATTCACATCCACAAATAATCTTTGGATAACCTGAAGCAGTATGATCTATGCAGCACAAATGTTAATAATCTAAAGACATCTAAGCTTTTAACTTCAGTTTATCCTTGATTTGATTGTGGTTTACAGAAAAAGACTAGCCAATGATTCATCTGACTTAAATGAAAATCAAATTACTTTTGGTAAAAGCTTGGGCCATGGCCTAAGGATGACCTTACTCTTCCAAAATATAATATACAAAAATCCAGACATAAATATGTTTTTCCCCTGTTCTCCGGGCTCATGTGTTTACCATCAAAAAGACCTATTTTCATTTACAACAGAGAGCAGGGAGTTCATCTGTAAATCCACAACAATAGTACAAGGAGGACTCAAATAAGTAGCAGTTTACAGAAGACGCTTGAGAGAGACAGAGACAACAGGAACTCCCATTAATTTGGAATCTGAATAGACATTTTTAGAAGGCAGTCTAAATTCTTTCCAGCCAACGAATAGTTGGACAGTTGTAATTTGTGTTTTTACAGTGCAAAATGACATTGTGCTGAATGACAAAACTCTTCCTCTCTGCTGTGTATTTTAATAAGGAAATATCCTTTCTAGATCATAATAAATGTTTAAGTTGTTTGTGGTGCTGATAGGGACATCATCAAATTCTCCAGTCAGTCAGTATGGAGGCTCAAAGAAATTGGGAGCTGAGATCCAAACGCAGGTTGTTTTATTGCCTAGGCCAAATCCAACAGAAGAATAAGGAGTTCTGAGCCAGCAAGGACAAATACATGTGGTCTGAATATCAAAACTGTCTTTGTCAAACTAATGCTACTGTGATATATTTTTTTTAATCAGATTTCATTTGATTTTCTGGAACCAAAAGTATGGAACAGCAAGAAATCAGCATCGCTACATGCACCACCAGTGTCTGAGCAAGCCCAGACCTCCCAAACGTCACCATTTTTGCCACCCAGGGTGCCTGGCTCATTCATGTGACACAGAGCTGCACAGTGCCCTGCTGTGATCAGGACTTTGTCTGCTTCTGACTCTGCTCTTAGTCATCCTCTCAAGGGGACTTAAAATATTTCTTGATCCCACTCAGAAATGGAATTTTGGATGAAGGAATTCCCAATTGGTATCTGTGGTCTACTGAGAATTTCCTGAATCAGGCCTCACACCTCAATTATCCCTCCAGACTCTACCATATTATTTGCCTGTCCACAATGGTACTTAAATAAATCCTCCATCTGACTTACGTGGTGTACAAGACATTGCACACAGTTCAGACATACACTTTGCCCAAGATGTTTGGGCACCAAACCTAAGAAATCAGAAAGGGTAGGTACTGAAGATCACAACCCCAGGCATAATTAGCATAATAACATTTGACAACATAAAGGTCAGTTGTGAACAACTACTCAAAAACCAAATCCCTTTATACCTCATGGAAGGGGGAGGGGAAGCCGCCAGAAGCTCTGTTGTGACAATTTTATAATTAACAATTAAAACAGTCAGTCTTCAGCAAAGTAAAAACACAGCTGCCCAAAAAGCCCGAGCAAATTTTACACAGGTTTGCTAAAGCATATAATATGCTACAATATTTAGAGCCAAAGCAATAGTTACCTCTTCTTTTTTTCTTTGCACCCATTCCTTGTGCCTCTCTTCAGCTAGTCTCCTCCTCCTTTCAGAATCTTGCTTTTCTTTTGTTTTCTCACGCTGTAGATTAATTTTCTAAATAAAGGAGAAAGATATATCTCAAAACACGGTGACCACCTATACTAATACACTCAATACTGGAAACAGTGCTGCAGTAAAAGCAATGTAAACATCTGAACAATTTGAATGCTTCCCTTCATTAATATGGATTAAGGATGGATAAGTAGCATAATAATAGTATGATATACAATGGATGGGCACAAGCAATTTTTCACACTATAAACCAGAAATATGTATTTTAACTAGGCTTTGAAAACAAATCACCCTTCAGCTTATTTAAATGTCCTTTCAGTCAAAGAAATATCAATTTATGGCAGTACTTTTCTGGCATGCTTTGAATTTAGACTGTGTGCTTCACTGCATTCAGGAAGACAGCAGAAACTATGTGATATTGCTCAAATGTGTTTTTTTGTTTCAGAATTACAGGAATTTTATGCCTTAAAACCTTGTGGATTTTAACAAGCTTTGAAAGAGGAACCTTATTCTGAAGGGGAAGAAATAAACGCAAAGGTATTTCATCCTTATAGGGCATACAAAAACATACACACTTTGTCCTCTTCCAACTTCTTATAAGAAACTGATTATATTTTTCCAGATATAAACTATCTAAGCTTACTATACCACAGAAGCTTAAAATGGAATATTTTCAAACTACTACAAACTAAAAATAAAAGCTTTTTATATATTCCATTGGTTTCTCCATGGCTACAAGCAATGCCCACCTATAATTGTTCTTATTACTTATTTAAGAGAGACACCTTGAAGAATATATTTGTTGCTGTATAAATGCAGTTGGGTGATACATAAGAAAAAAATTGCTTTGGTTCCTCATCAAGACCACATGAGAAGACCATCCACAAACCACATTTTATACATGATACCAGAAATTAGTTTGGCTCATTTCTCAGAAATCAGAATGGGGAGAAACAATTACCAAATTAAAACCTAAAGGGAAGTTGTGAAACGTGTGGTGAGTATTAGCAGATCAGGACACATTCCTCAAGTCTAAACCTCTTTTGGTGTCGCCTCTGAACCTCTGACCTCCCAGCCTTGCTCTAGAAGTTTCCAGAGATGGGTATTGTATCAGCAGCAAAGGGGTAACCAACGCAGAGCTCTGTGCTGGAGCCACTTTACAGATCTAGTGAATCACAAAAAGCTTAGGACGTTGCTCAAGGTCACATAGTAAATCAGTAACTAGAGAGAGAAATGGGCCAACTTTTGATGTGATTGTTCTAGCCACTACCCAATACTTCCAATTTGATTTTAAACAATAGTATCATTTAATCAACTGCAAACATATTAATCAACAAAAGATACAGCTCACTCCCTTAATTATGTCCTGGCCCCACTACTCAAAAATAGTTCATTTGGTGGGCAAAAAATGGAAGGCGGGAAGGCAGTGCCGGGATGGGGAAGATATCCTGGGAAAAGGCAAACAGTTGTATAATTCCACACCTAAGCGGTTAACAACATCGCGGCTCGTATCTAGACAAGCAGGCTGGCAGATTACACCCAGCGCACGCCCTGCCTTGTTTTACTGCCTACACACAGGCATTTGTACCTGTGATGAAAATGAAGGTACCAATTACATAAAGACGCTTTAACCATTTCAATTCAAACCAATACCTAACAGTTGCATAAGCAAAATATTACATGGTGCCACTTCGATGAAGCATAACATTTAGCAAGAGAAAATGCACATCAGACATGCTGCTGAATCACATCAGCACAACCAAACACTAGGGATGCCCAAAGACATTTTAAAAACTGGACAAAAATATTTGTTTACTGCAATCAAAAGAAAATATATATATATATATATATGCATTCTGATGTCTGATAGTTTGATGTTAGGTCTAACAGAAAGTAATCAGAATATTCACCTCCAGAGCTCTAGCTTGTAAACGGACACGTAGTTCCCTCTCTTTGCAGATGAACCACTCTTCCCATGGTGAAAGGTTGTCTTTCAAAGGCAAATGATTTCTTCCTCCTGTTATTTCACAGTCTTCAGCTCTGCTGAAATAAAAATGAAAAATGCAAAAGAATGTTATCTCCAATCCCATTTCAAAGTTTGCAAGAGCTATTGCCTCCAATAATGACATTTGATTTACATGATGTACTCTGACAACAATTACATTATTTTTCCGCCTGTCTGGTAATCTCCCAAAGGGATAAAAAGCACATCATTTGTATGACACCTCTGACAACTTCCCTTATGCTCATAATACTCTAGTTTGTTAGCAATTCTCTTCCTGTTCCAAACTGTGGAGTAGATTGAAGTATTACCTGTTAGAAACTAAATAAAAACTAACAGCAGAAACATTAAAGTATCATCTTCCTTCCTTCCTCTTTCCTTCACGTCCATATCCTATCCTTGGTCACCAAGAGGCTCAATACATCTCGTGGTCTTTTGCAGGAGCAAACGACGAGCAAAATTATTCTCTTCCTCTTTCAAGTCTTATACAATTGGAGTTGTGACATCAAACAACCTTGGTACTGAGAACAGAACTGCCTTAGTGAAGCGCTAATAGATCTCCCCAGAAAACTTTCAGAGGAAACACACTTAAGAAATACAGCTTGTACACCCTAATACTTGCTCATATTATATAAGATTCTGTTAAACTTTTAATAGGACAGCTTGCGTAACTCACAGTAATGCAACAATCCTAGCTCCAGGCCAAAAAAAAATCTTTTATAATATTCCATACACATACTACCTTGTAAGTAAAAATGTGTTTCAGGCTCTCCATTGACCAAAACTGAAAACATGCCACTGGATTTCTTTATAACTTGCTTCTATGTTACACAGAAAAATTTCTTAACAATAAAGTCAACAGTGAAGCTAGATTTTGCATTTGTATTTTATATGAATATATGGGCTCTGGAACTACTTATCTGCATACTTTATTACAGTGAGTAATCCTGTTTGCTTAATTCAAGCTACAAAAGCAGCATCTAAACACATATGTTAATACACCTGAAATGAATCTTTTAAGTGCAAGGTTTTTTTTTTTTTTTTTTTTAACATGAAAAAGGAACAGCACACAAGGAACAGCAGAATTCTATAGCAAAATATTTTATGTCCCAGGCTCTCTGTGACACAGAATGCTTAAAGACAACATCAATGTGAAGCTTTTGCCTGCTTTGCTTCATTGTTTTTATGCCCGCATGTGTTAATGTGACTGCTCACTGGTCATGCTAGGGAAAAGTCCACTGGATCTGATCCAGGTTGAAAGGAATTCAGCGAAGGGTTGTTTCCCATTCAGAATCCATCTCTGTCCATCTGCTGTGTGGCCACACATGCACCAGCACCTTGGCACACTCGTGTAGAGTGAACCAAGGCAGCACAGGCCAAGCTCAGCCATATCCCACCCCTGCTGCAACCTCAATCTTTCAGGTTAAAGCATTAATAAAGACCAAAACATTAGACAGCGACAGTTTTCAAACACGTAGATATAACAGCAGTGAGGGATGTGACTTAAGGATGCATAACAATACATTTTGCTGGAAAATAACTCTCTGAAAGTTTGTGACAGATAAGGATAAAAACATTACAAAGGCAGATTTGGGAAACTAATGAAACTTTGCCCAGACTTGACATTTTGGGCAGGGATACTTCCTCAGTGCATTTTTTTCACTGCACACAATCTGTCCTGGAGCTCCTGGTACCAGGATAATGCTGACAACACTGGGCCAATTGGAGAAAAGGTACTGGTAGAAGGCATGAGTTCAGAAATATAAAACTCAGCATATACTTTCTCAGATTGCACACATTTACCAATTTAAAGCTGCTGATTTCACTTATTATTCAGAGCGGTAAATGAAAAGCTTAATAACCACCAGACAAGAGGAAACCAAGTTAAAGCAGAGGAAAATAGAAGCTGAATATGTAGAAGTGTGACGTAAAGGCATATATTTAGCAAGAGGAATGCTCTTCCTCTGTTCCAGCAGCGTGCTCGGTCTGGGACTCTCACATATCACTGGAGCAAGGACTGCAACCCAGCCCTGAATTTGAGTCCTAACCAGCAGTCTCACTCTCCAGGGCATGCATCCTTTAAACAGCACTGAACTTGAGTTACAAAGGACCATTTGCCAAAATGCCAGCACATTCCCAACTACGTATTTCCTCAAAGTAATTAAAGTAGCAATCTTTAAAGCATCATGCTCTCAAACACATATTTGTATTTAAATAAGGATTTTTAATCAAATTCTCTATGTTTGGCATTAGAACTGAAGTCTGATTAACAGAAAACACCGTGATTACTCTTTACCATACATCCACTGAAGTGAAGCCATCAGACACAACACCCATCCAAGGCAAAAGCATGAAAACGCCTATGATCATTTCACAACGTTTTGTTTTCAGCTTTTGTCTTTTGCAAATATTAAGTTTCCCACATTAAGTGCCTGCCTCTGGCTAATTTTTGAGCAGTTTTAGGAGGACAACAACAACAACAAGCATCTTTGAGCACGCGTGGTAGGGGCAGCGACTGTGTAAGAAGTGTTTTTTTTATTATTATTAGTCCTTTCAGGATTTGGCATTTGCACACGGAAGCGCCTACATGAGCATTTGGAAGATGCTTATTACAACAGAGCAGCAACATTATTCACATACAGCATCTGAGTTCACTGAGCTTGCTCCTGCTCAGGTCCTAACCTGGGTCTTCTGTTCCCTGCCACAGCTGCTGGATGGTACCGCAGCAATAGGCCTGAATTTGGAGCCGGCTGCTCCAGCTGCAAGGATGGGCTGCAGTTTTGACTTGAGTGCTACAAATGTGAAAAGTATGAGAACAAAACTGCTCATTGGGAAGGGGTAAAAGGATAGGCAACAGCAAACCTGAAACGTGAGGGTCACTAAACAGCTGAAATTCCTTCTCATTGCACTTCTGAAAATGTCTGAACAATCTTCCTAGGCCTCTTCTTGCCTTACACTGAGGGCAGGTGACTTAGTTAATAGCTTAGAGCCCTTTCAGGAACCTTCAGAAACAACCAGCTGCGCAGGGGCAGCCCCGGGCGCCCTCCTCCAGCCAGGGCGCGGACCCCCAGGTTACCTATCGCCTTGGCGGCTCTGGGAGGCCGCTTCCCCCTCCTCCTCGTCCTCCTCGCAGCTGCGGGAGCCGGGCCGGGAAGCGGGGGAGAGCCGGGAGCACGAGGTGGAGCTGCGCGGCTCTTCGCCCTCCGAGCTGGCGGGGGAAGGCGGCCCGCCGCGGGCCCCGAAGCTCATGATGGTGGCGGGGGCGGTTGGTGGCAGTTGGTGGCAGTTAGCGGCCGTTAACGGCCGCACTGCCTGCTCCCGGCGGCCCTCGCGGCACCGCCCGCCTTGGCAACAGCGACGCCGGGCGGGGGGGGGGGCGTCTGCGCATGCGCGTTGGCGCGGCCGGCCTCACCGTCCCTGAGGGGTGGGGGCGGCACCAAAACCCCTCGTTTTGGAAGGGAAAAAACGCTCTTCAAAGGGCTTCGTCTCAAACGGGAAAGGCACGAGGGCCTCCCGTGGGAGCTTCTCGCTTTGCCTGCCCGTTCCCTTCCAACTGTTTGGTCCAACGAGAGATCTCCGATCACAGCCTGTATTTCGGGTAAAGTGCTGCTAGAAGCTGAATTTCACCCCAGAGTTTAAAAAAAAAAATAGAAAAATCCCAGACCAGACTGGGTGAAGTCTGGGGATCCAAGGTGCACTACGCAAGACCTCAGCTTGGTTAAACATAAACCCCGCCTGGTTTTACATTAACATCCGTCTGCGTGCCGCATGCAGCCGAAAAGCAAAGGGGGAAGCAGGACAAATTACAGTTTACTGCGTGGTATTCCGTCGGGATGCTGCCGAAGGGAAGCGCAAGGCCTCTCGCACCGGCTGCGCGACCCCCAGGAGCTTAGAGCCCCGAGGACTCGGGCACAGGAAAATCGTCCCCCTTGCGGGAAGGGAGGTTACGCTGCAGGGACAGGCCGCACGGCCCCGTTTTAACTTGCCAACGTAGGAAAAACTGTCTAAAAAGCACCTGCCCTGGCTGGGTCCAAGTACCGACACCGCCGAGGCCCACGGGCTGCGCAGCCATCGGGAAGTGCAAAAGCTGCCATTGGAAAACTGAGCGTAATGAATACATACACCCACGTAATACGTACATGGGCGGCATATAGCTATGCTGCTTGTGAACGATCAGCTTGATTTCTCACCAAAGAAGCAACAAAAGCGGCACTCGGTTCTGCTGCACCAACCCGTCGTCGGCACCATGCACTAATCTGCAGAGCCTATGGGACAGATGCATTAAGAGATGTAGCAGCATGGAGTTGAGTTCAGCCCACGTGTTATCGAGTCAGGGTAATGCCCAGCTGTGATCCACAGTACTGGGGAAACCATCTTACACATAAGGCAACCTCGTGGATGTCAGACGTGGAAGTGGATTCAGCTCTGCGCAAAGATCAACTCTTCTGACTTGGTCAATTCTTCCTGAAATACCGGATTTTTAGAATTCAGCTGTTGTACCAACTAGCTCAGTCTCCGAGAGGCAGAAGAGGCACCACAAGGAAACCCCTCAGTTTAGATACATTAGTGAGATTTAACAAAAAGAATAAGATGGCTTTCCATGTAGCTGCGCTCCTAAAGCATGAAAGCAACCCTACTGAAAACAAGTACTAAATTTAGGCACAAATTAAGGCACAGACAGCATGCCTTAAGCCTGTCAACATCAACTAAGCATAAATTAATGAAACAGGTATGTCTGAGTTTTAAAAGTGATTAAAAATATGTATTTTTGAATTAAATCTAGGGAAATTTAAAGTCTTCTCAAATGTCGAGGCAATTTAAGGAATCTTACACGGAATCTTCCTCTTGCAGCGAGCGTTTCCTGGCGCCCTCTCTACTGCAGCCGCTCCAAACTTGGGCTGTTAACCCGTTTCCTTGCTCGCTTCCCGGCCGAAGTTCCCAAACGGTGCTCGCGGGCCGTGCTTTATCACTGCAAGCGCATGACACGCCTGGGTATTTCGCTGCCCTCAACCACCAGCCACTTGGCTGCAAGGGCTGCAGCGACCTTTAGCATTTCTGAAGCTGACCCTAAACGCTGACGTCCAGCAGCAGCGCGACGGCACCAAGGCGGCGTACGAAACGTGGCCGCTCGTCCTCCCGGATCCAGCAGCAAACACAGGCAGTCCTGATGGGGTAGCCCCCCTTGGCTTCCACTCACCCCCAAATTTTCTAGAGGACACCCAGCCGGACTTAGTGCCAAGGGTTAACTGCTAAGATCCTACTGCCCAAAATATGACAGGTAACATTAAAAAAAAAAAAAAATTCCTACTAAAAATAAACTTATTAAGCCAGCAACAAAAGATCAAAAGCACCTATGTAATTAAAAACTATTAATCTGAGAATATGTATGAAACAAAACGTACATTCTTCTTTTAATTAAAAATATTAGCCTGTAAATTAAAACAGAAGGTTTGAAATAAGCATTGAAGTCAACAGGGTTGTTGAAGAAGAAAAATTGTACAACTTGGAAATTTCTGAGTAACTGCATGATTAAACACAGGAAATTCTGCTGGAAAGAAATGAAAAAAGGAGAATGGGATCCTGCTTACTTCAAGATTTCCTTATTTCAAAGTCACCAGCAGTTTCTTTTTGCACGTTAAACCCACTCCCGGGGTGCAGACACAACAGTGGCTTCAACAAACACCGTCAATGAGGTGGCTGACACCGTCACCGTGAGGACATTCTCAGCTCGCTTTAGAGGAAATCAAGGGAATCATTTCCAGAGGAAAACCAGCACCAAAACCCGAACGAGGGAGTTCTGCTGAGCCAAGGCGGCAGCTGCCCGGCCGCGGCAACGCTCACACTCACTGCACGGAGACAACTAGGGAAGAAATAAGACACACGTTTCCAATCCAAAAGCAGTATGGATTTTAGGAAACCTATCTAAACTCCTCTCAATTGAATTCCCCATGAATGACTTTTTCATTGCACCTGTGAACACCCGAACACTGGGCCCTGCTCTGGAGCTGAGCTGCCCGGGCAAACACACAATAAGTATCTCCAAAAATTCCGACTTGCCATGAAAGACTAGAAATGAATCACATTTGACAACTTCAGCAGCATTTTGGCAACGAGTCATTTGTAAAACACAGTAGAAATAAATCGAGTAACTATTTCAAAATACAGTCGCTTTCTTGGAAGCTGGATAGGTGGATTTCCTTCGGTACTCACTGTAAAACAGCCAGTGAAATTTGTGTTCCCTTTTGAAACACATTCCTTACCTGGGACTAACTGGCCAACAGAGGAAGCGTGGAATGGACTATGCCCATCCTACAAAAGCAAGGCTTAAAAAAATATAAAATTAAAAAAAGAGAGAGGGGGCAAATCTTGGCATGGAATTATTTTTTAAACTTAGAATCTCCACGACTTTCAAAGCCATACTAAAAACATTTGAGCTTAAATTCTGTATGTAATGATTAATAAAAAAACCACTTTCTAAGGCGGCCAACACATCCCAATGCTTTCGCATCCTGCAAGCATCGGTCTGAGATGATAAACCCACATATAACTTAATAACTCTCTTACCTTGCTGGCAATTTTCTCCTCAAACTCTAACCACACGTGGCAGAGACCAAATGACATAATCAGCTACAGGGTTTTGGTTTTAAGTCAATTTGCCCATTTTTCATCTTAACTTTTAAAAAATGGAGATAAATAGCGATGAATATTCATGTACCCTTTATTTGCTTTTTGTGTAACAATCCATGCTAACTGCAGATGTAATATCTTTGAGTGTAAATATACGAATGAACAAGTCTGGGGTGGTTTTTCTTCTCTTTCCTTTTTACACATGAATATTTTGGCTTGCAAAATTAACAGCGTACAGTAAATCCTCCCATATTTTGTACAAACTACACGATTTTGATATACAAGGATTCTGGTTTTATTACAGTGACAATATACAACCATGTCTATTTACAACGCAAAAAAAAGTATATAAACCACATTTTAAACATTCTGCTACTGGCAGCCACTATAGTTGAGGAGGTAGCTTTAATTAACAAAATGAACTGAAGCCACATTTTCCCATCATGTGTTCTATCAAATAATTTACAATACAAAGATAAAAATTCATCGTATGAACAGTATATACAGTTTCATTCTCAAAACAGCAATCTAGCTTTAAATCTTAACAACAATGTTGCCTGGGATGGCAGATTTGCTCTCGATTTACCCTATTGCTCCAGAAACATATCTAGTTACTTGATCATGCATTCGTAACTGGGTTAAATCAGACTTCCAACTCAATACAGATACACGGATCGCTGATTGCAGTTAAGTGATCTGGGCCTTGGGACTTAAGAGGGTTTGAAAGCAATGCACTGGCTTGCATGAAAACCAGTGATTTTGCACAGTGTACTTCACTCTCGGTAAAACGATTGGCAAAACCCCCCACATTTTATTGCAAAATTGTCTTCGGTTGTCCCTCCTCTGGCTAAGCATCTCCATCTATTCACAGATACTCCTTGTCCGGAGAAGCTTCAGCCCCTCTTTTGCTACGCGCCCGGATTGCTCGCGGGGCCAGTGCCCAAGAGCGGCGCCCTCCCGCGCAGCACCGAAGGCACAAAAACGCCCCCAACCCCATTGCTCCCGGCAGCTGCTCACGCTCTTATTTCACCGAGGCCGCAGGTGAGCATTTCTATGAGGAAAAACAAACAAATTCTTTAAAATAATCAAATGTTGGCTTGAAGTGCAAACCAAATGCGGTGCCCCTGGACCACTCTCACAGTTCTGCACGGGAGAATTAACCCCTTATTTTTTTTTTTTGGCCCTGCAGTAAAATTCATCCTGAGATTCAATGCTGAATGCACTGTACAAAGCTGGCAACAGAGTTGTTGGCTTTATTATAGAAAAGGCGCAATTAAAAATAGTTCCTTTAATATTAACAGCTGTCCTTATATTGTGCTTTGGCAGGAAGAAAGCAGAGCCCCAAACTTACCTTGCCAACAGCAGAAGCAAAATCACAACTGGAGTACAAGATGGCAAGAGGCCTCGAGCACGTAAAAACTGCAGTATAAAAGGAGCCCCTATTGCTCGCACAGGGTAGGAACGCTGGGTAACAGATTTGGTTTCCCAATTATTTACAGTGAGGGTGATTTATTATTTTCCAAAGGTATGGCTCAAGAAACCGCTGCCCGCTTCCCTTCTCTACAAGTGGCGCTAGGAGAGAGGAGGCCACGGTAGTAAGAAAGTTCCTTAAGGGAGAGCGGTTACCAAAGTGCGTCGTGGCGGGGAGGCGGGAGGCGCTCAGTCCTTGCCGCGCGGCGCGCTGTAGGCGTAGCGCACGAGCGGGAAGCCGCGGCTCTGGTAGAAGCACGCGCGCCCGCACGCCTGCACCTGCTCTGAGCTGTCCGACACGAAGGAGTCGTCCTCGTCGGCGTCGTCCGCGCCGCGCTCC
>PTEX01000124.1:2037517-2080519 GCA_003342815.1 Eudromia elegans | reverse complement strand
GCCTTGCCGCTCGCCAGGCGCCGCAGCGCCTTCCAGTCCTCCTTGAACGTGGGGTTGAAGAAGATGTAGAGCACCGGGTTGAGGCACGCGGGCAGCGGGAAGAAGATGAGCGTCACGGACTTCATGATCTCGGGGCTGATGGAAATGGCCGTGATGAGCGGCGCGAAGGAGAAGAAGGCGACGGGGCAGAAGAAGATGCAGTTGGTGAAGATGAGCCAGGCGACATGCTTAATGGTGCTGGACTGGGAGCTCTCGGCGAGGTCCTCCTTCTCCAGGTTGCAGTAGAGCTTGGTGTAGACGACGGCCATGAGCAGGAAGGCCAAGGAATTCAGGAGCACGAGGGTGACCGTGAAGCCCAGCGACGGCGTCTCGCCCGTGGGGAAGGGCAAGCAGAGGGGCGACGCCGAGTACTCGGCGCTGCGGAAGAGCGGCAAGCAGCCCGCGGCCGCGGCGCACACCGCGGCCAGCACCGCGGCCAGCTGGAACTGCCTCTGGCGGCCGCTCTTGCCCTTCGCAATCATCTCCTTCGCCGAGAAGCTCCGCTCGAGGGCCGCCAGCGTCAGGAAGAATATGGCGCTTTCCGAGGAGAAGACGGCGAGGAAGCCGGCGACTCGGCAGCCGCTGCCCGTCTCCCACCATACGCCGAAGTCGGCGAACCTTCCCCAGGAGACGGCATCCAGGAAGGTTAAAATACCAGTATAGACTCCCATAAATAAGTTAGAGACGGAGATGAGGCCTATAAAGAGTTTGGAGGATGGCAACGGAGTACAAGAGGCAAATATCGTGAGCATGACGAGCAGGTTGAAGAACAAAGCCACCAAGAAAATAAACCAGACGGTGAGGCGAATCATCCAGCTCCCCAGCAAATACTCACAGGGCTTGAAAGCACCTAGGAGGAAAAGGACAAGCAATTTAGGGCAAAAAAATGGGCCTTAATGAGCAAGATTTTCAAAGGTGTTACAAGAGCCCTCCTCATTAATTCATGAATAGAGCACCCGGCTGGACTGCTAAATAGGTCATTGAGAGCCAACTATTCTGCGAAGCTATTTACTAATTAATTATGCCTGGAATAATAATTACCACCCTGAATGGTCACTCAGGAATACTTGGTATAAACAAGCTAAACAAACAAGCTTAATTACCTTTTAGCGACTCAAACCAGCTCTTATTAGTGCCACTTCAATATTTCTTTTTCTTTCTTTTGATTTTACACCTCATAAACAAAGTTGGGTAATGAAATAAAAACAAATATTCCCATCCAGCTTTCCAGGGGAAAGGAGTTCCTAAAAGCTGCTCTCTCAAAACACGATTCCCAACACACCTTCCAGAACAGCATTTGGTCATAAAAAACATCTGCAAAACAGCCAACAAATTCAACTTATCAGCTTCAATAGGGGCGGGAATTTCACCGCAAGTGGGGTTTTTTCCCCCTTTTTTTTTGTTGCTGAAAGGCACCGTGAGCCTGGGGAGCCACAGGGGGAAACGGCTCCTCCTGCCACTGAGGTGAAGAACAAAGTGGTAAAAAGCTTAACTAATACAACAGGCAAAATAACACGAGGAGAGACAAGAAAAATACAATTACTATATCCTCCTACTCGCTACTTATTGCATAGAAAAATCCCCTCTGATTCTATATCACAAATGGAAGAGTTTAACCTGCATCCCCATTAGGAGCTGCTAATTGTCCTCAGCATCATGGTTTATGAACTGCCACGGCAGGAAAAAAAAGCATCTTTTCTGTTGGCTTCTTTAAATGAACAAAGCTTTATTTCTGGCCAAGCAGTAACGTCGCCAACCACACTATCAGACCATTAGAATCAGCTGCACAGTCCCCATTTTTTATTTTTATTTTTTGCACTTATCCCATAGTGCAAGACCATCCCTAGAACCCAAGCACGCTGTGCAACGTACAGCACCACAGCTGCCTGTGTGAACAACATTCCAAAACAACTTCCAGAGGCAAATTTCAAAACGTGACCTCGGCGTTTCCAAAGGCAAACGGAACGAGTAGCAGGAAACGAGGTAGCTTTAGACCAACAACAAAACCCACCGCATCTCCCCATCTTTCTCCTAACATTCACCTGCTCTTTGGGTTGGAACTTCACCCTCCCACCACCTTCCCCATCCCGTGCAGGGCAATGCAGGGAAATTCACACGGGGAAGGATGAGCGCTGCTGCTAACAGCAGTGCGGGGCTATTAAGAGGCCATCCCTGCCACGAGGCAAGGTGGAAAGTGGATCCACCAGATGAGCAATGCTTCAGGACTGGTGTGGTGGGTGGAGTGTCCTACTTCTGACCAGATGACATACGGGCTGGAAAATAAGTTGTTAGTATGGGAGGGACTGCTGGAAAAACAAGGCAAACTGTAAACTTGTAAAACAAGCTCTTCATTCCTTCCAGAGCTACAGCATCTCTGGCAGGGGCAAAAAGAGAGGTTTAAAGGCTTTAAAGCTTTAACCCCTAGCATATACCATCTGAATTTTCCTTCTGCGAACAGCAGATCAAAAGCACGTAAGCAGCATGGGTCAAATCAATTCTCAGATCATGCACAGTTACACTAGTAACACATTTGACTCTCTGACCACAGAATTTTTGCTGTGATCCAGAAATCCTTGTGATTTTTTATATGCTAAAGCTGGAACTAGCACAAAAGAGGAAAAGCAAACAGATGAATCTTTGTGAGGGATTTTAAACACCCTTTTAGGAGAAAAGAAGGACACGAGGCTCGGAGCCGCACTGGTAGCTTCAATGGAAGCACATGGCCCCCTCCACCTGCATATTCCTGTTCAGGCAAGCAGGAGGATTCAGCGTGTGTAAAAAGACTCTCCTAAGGAGCCTGTGGCCGAGACGAGCGAGGAGGGCGCTGGGACCACGGCAGCGTTCCCGAAGCCGCGGAGCGCACACGGAGCCTGCTCCACACGCCGCCTCGGGAGCAGCACTACACACAGCATCCCCCAAATGAGCATTACCGTCCTCAGCATCTTCTGCTTATGGAAACAAACTTCATTTTTCCTCCCTTTTTCCCCCCTCCTAACGCTGCTCTCCAATGCAGAGCTACATGTGTAAAGACGAGCCAAATCTTTTTGCGTTTGCTCATCCTAAACAACCCTGACATCAAATGAAGTTTCACCAAAGCACCGTAAAATTTAATCCATGTACCAAATGACTCTGAGGGATGAAACGTGTAATTCTGTACCCGGCTATTTGCATAACACTGAAGCACCTTATTAGGTTTACCTGTTGGTGGTGTACAGTGAATAATAGTCTGCCTCAGCTCCTCGTTTTCATCATTTCTTAGGCCATCTGCATCAGCTGTATCCAAGTAAAATGACAAACAGGTTAGTCAAGGCAAGGGGAGGAGTGCTGCCTGGATGGCAGCATTGCTGTGAGACCTAAGGCCTAACTCTCCACCCGTGCCCAGGCTTTAACAAGTGGAGCTGTCGGGGTTGGCCACTTAAGGGCAAAGGCTCCCTGGAGAAGTTGCTGTAGCCCTTGAGGGTACTTCTGGCTGCCCCAGCTACTCACAGTGCTTTGCAGCCAAGGCGCAAACATTGCATTGCTAGGGAGAGATCCATGGGCCGTAAACGAGAGAGGCCAGGCATAAAGTTCAAGCCCTGTCTGAATGGGATTTGGTCTCAGCAGAGACCACTTGGATTTTTCTACTGGGAGCTCTGGAAGAAAACGACAGAAATAATCCCGGCAATTTAGAATAAGGGGCATTTTTAACAGGAAAATCTTATGCTGTCAAATCTCACACATTTAAAGAGAGCAGCAAGGCACTGCCCATCTGTGACCACGTGCCACGCTCTTTCAGGGGCAGCTTTTACAGCCCTACAAAGATTCACATTCTGTTCCAGATTTCTCCTTACTCAAAGGCAACATACACGGTTATGTGGCCTAGCGTGGTCCAGACCAGCCATGCTGTCCCACTGCAAGGTGGCACTCACCTTTCTCACCGCCCATGGCAGTCCCTTGACCTTGGCGACTGGCATCTTCGGCACTGGGGTTGGAGTAAGAATCACAAGCCCAAAACGCACAGCACTGGTAAGCGTAGGGCACGGAGAGAGATCTGAAACACAGGCAGAAACCCCCACCCGGTTATGCAGGGCAACCCTAGTGCAGTTCATTGGCTGCTACATGCCCCACGTGCTCATTTTAGTTCCAAAACTGGGGCCTCTTTTTGTCAGGGTCACTACGATAAACCCAGTTCTGGTGGGATTGGTTGTAATTGTTTCTGATGACCAGGTCCACTGGGTAAAGGGAAGGTGATGTATCCATGGACAAGAATGGTTGCAGTCCAAAGTAAAACCTTTTTGAATGAAGGCTGCAACATCAGCCACTAACAGTATTCCTAAAGTCTCTTCTCCTGTGCTTATGAGGAACATCTAGGACACACCAATGCACAAGGCATTAATTCTCAACCAGAGATCAGCAGCAAAACCCATTACCTCCACAGAACTGCTGAGACCAGATTCTAAAAGTGATTTGGATTTTCTTGCCAGCCTTGGACAAATCACTAGTATCTTCATTGCCACTTCTCAAATAACAGTAGGGGCAAACAATTTTTAATTGTTTCTTAGGGATTGGAAGACTAATAATTACAAAGATCTTTGAAAAACTGCTCCTCATCACCCAATTCACCACCTGATGACATTGGTAACAGGTTTCAACTCGAGGGAACACCATTACTCTTATCATTTGGCTCCAAAAATAAGCAGCATTTGTACAAAGCGCGGTGATTCCGGAGTCGGACCTGGGAGTCTGTCTCCTTTTCCCACCCTTTGCAAGACAGATGTGCTCAGTTCAAAATAACAAGCAGACACCATCCCAGCTGCTATGCTTAAGCCAGAGGGCATCTGTCTAAGGGAGCAATAATGTCTAACAGGGAGCAATAATGGAAAAGGGTCCAAGAAAAATGCCTGCAAATGGCAGTGTCATTAAGCAACGTACCGGAGCTTTGCAAAGCTCTTGGCTGCCAGAGCTTCTTTCAACTCCAAATTGCCTGCGAGCTTAAGCTGGTTCAGTCCACTCAAGCCTTCGGTTGGAACTGAAGCGAGTTCATTGAAACTTAGGTCTCTGAAAGGGGGATATTAACAGGGTGTTAGAGCAAAGCAGGCTGTGGTATCCACGCTTTGTGGCGTGGCAAGAGGTTTTGTGATCCACGAGATGAAATGGAAGACAAATACATATCACTCTAAAGCTAAAAAAAAAAAAAATATATATTTTTTATTTCACCAATTTAATGTGGGGAAAAGGAGGTTACTCCACAGAAAAGCCCACTTACAGGTTAACGATAGCTCCAAGGGTAGCAAAGGCTTCCTTGTGGATCTGGTGGATACGATTCCTACTGAGGTCACTGCAAGGAAGGCCAAAGAAGATGATTTTAGTGTTTCTATCAAAAACTTGAAGCAGTCGGTGTATGGAGAGAAGAAACTGACAAATAAATTACGCCTTCGGCAGGGAAGTCAGCCAGGTTGCATGGTTCCTCTGCAGACGGGCACAGCAGGAGCCCAGTTTTGGTGAGGTGGCCATACCCAACTCCACAGGGGCCCCAGGTCAGCCCCTATATCCCATCCATGCTCGCTTCCCTGCTTGTCCCTTCTCTGGGATACTGGCAGCTCAGCCTGCCCTCCCCAGGGCAGATCCCGCTCCCCGGGGCAGATCCCGCTCCTCTCAGTTCGGTGACAACTGCCAACTGTTTGGCGACAACTGAGACCATTTCAAAGTTGATAGAGAAGCTTTACAGAGATGGAGCTATTAGGGGAGGAGATTATTTGGTATTATTGATCTGCTCCTGTCAAGGAAAACAGAGACTACTTCTCCAATAAAAACATGCATAATACAAAACGATGGACTACTGTGGACTACTGAAAAAAGTCTCTTAAAAACGAAGTTCCGCACTAAAATTCTCTGGTAACTGGTCATGCAATTTTATGTGCCTGAAATAATATTTATCTTATTTTTACTTAAACATTTAAACAGCTTTCAGCAAAAATAAATATTTTTTTTACCTGTCCTTACTTGCAGGCATATATTTTCTTTCTATGTGTTATACAAATCTATGCGAATGTCTAAAAAGCACAGCATGGAGAAAAGAAAAAGGGGGGAGTGACACCGGCCGCCGCTAGCGTGCTGTCCGTGCATACCGAGTGCTTCACCACAGGGAACCCAGCATGTTTGGCCGTTTGACACAGAGCAGATGGAGAACAAACCCCGCCATGCACTTGCATGTTAGAATTAGAAACTTCAGCTGGTCAGGTTCAGTACGTAACAACTTGCACTTACAGGATACGAAGGGAGGACAGTCCCTGAAAAGCGTCGTCTCCGATTTCATGGATTTGATTATGCTGCAAGGAACTGCAAAGGGAAGGAGTAGAAACAGAACTTCATTTGCAAAGTGGGCTTCAAACCAAGGGCTAGCTGGGATTTAAATCACAATTAAATCAGAAATTCTACAAGGAATTTTTCAGCCAGACTCTAACCTTGGGCACACTTTTATTTCTTGAAATAAGAACTTATAAGAGGAAAATATTGAGACACAGCTCAGGAGTCAATGGACAAATTTTAATTCCAGTTGTTGTGTACACTGCAACTTCTGAGGGAAACTCCACAGGGCACTTAGGATGTGAGCAATGTCCATAATAAGCTTGAAGGCAAGAGAACACAATAGGAAAAGCCTGTGAGGAGCCTATTACTCCCAATCCTATTTAGGGGAAAGGAGCTTTAGAGTGGAAGCCAAAGTAGGAACACCTGCAGGGGGAGAATCATGTAGTAAATTAAGATAAGAAGCTTTAAATCAATGAAAAAACACAGGAGGAAAAGACACGACAGATTTTGAGGAAACAGAATATTACTTGTAGGGACTAGAGGAAAAGGGATAGCATATGCTGGATGGCAGCAATTGATGAAGAGTGGAAAAGAAATAAAACGAAGAAAAAATACCATAGAAAAATGCTCATTCCATTTATGCATATAACAATACCACTGTGAAATGCTGCACTAACGTGTCTGTTCTCTTTATGACACAGGAACCATGGCAATTCAGCTGCTTCAGGAAAACGCAATCGGTTGACATCTCTGAGCAGGACAGCAGGTCACACACGAGACACCATACACTTTCTTTATGGCATTTAAGATTGTAACCTTAAAAATGTACTTAAGATCAAACGAGCAAAACCTAAGTTTGTGGAGCTCAGAACTTGTCATACTAAAGAGTTAGCATAACCCAACATATATTTCTACTTACATTTCTTCCAAAGAATGGCAGCCCTTAAAACTCGAGAGTTCCTTTATATTGTTATAAGACAAGTCCCTTCAAAACACAAAACGGGAGAAAAATGCTTAGTTCTGTTAGTGCTCTGGTCAGCTCGAAACACCACATCAGTGAAGGCATCCAGCAAACGGACTGGCAGAAAAACCTTCCTGCTACTAGATTTGAAGAATAAATTGAGATAGATTTCCAATGAAGAACTACCAAGATGGGCAATCCTGAACAATAATTTAGCTTTAAAATTCTCAAAAAATGCTCTGCTGGAGATGAAATGAGGAGCACTTACAACGTTCGTAGTGTCTTTTGCTCTTGGCATAAATTGATGGGAATACTGCTGATCTTGGTCCCTGTTAGTGTTCTGTAGGAGGGAAGAAAAGAGTGTATAAATATTTGTGTTCTTGATCACATAACAAGGATGTGTAAGAGCAGCAAAAGATGGTGCCTCAGCTATCAGGGTGCTTGATTCACCCACCAGGAATCTTTCTGGTTGTTTGTTTTCCAGTTTTGAAAGAAAGGGGTTAATATTAGTGACGTTTTTCCTCAGGGTGTTGTGAGGCACCCAGGTATCACAGTAAGCAAAGCTATGTGACTATTTGAAACTTCCTGACAGGAAGACAGCACGTGGTGTCCAGTTGCTTTCCAGGGCCATCTACTAAATCACACTCCAGCAGCTTCACAAGAGACAAAACCAGGAAGCTACTGGAAAGGACTTCTGCAGAAGACACTTACAGGCTCTCCAGGTTAGTGGTTCCTGTCAAATTGGGAAACCCCTGCACCATGCTGGCACCTCGAATGACCCTAAACGGAGAAAAATAGAAATGAGTGTTAGCTGTGAACTCTCTTCTGCAAACAAGCTGCGAGGTACTGGGGTCAAGTAGGTATTTTCATGAAAACATGCTAACATTTCTATTACTTTTGTTGAAATTCTACACAAAAGGATTTTCTTCTAGTGCTTCTTGCATTAATAATTTGCTTAATAAATTACTCCTCCATTGGCAAAAAAATCAGGCTTGATCAAGGTTCAAAATCTCACTCCGTTGTGCTTATTCCTTCCCCCCAGAACCAATACCTGCTGCAAGCAAGCATGCACTAACCTGCAAAGCATTTACACAATGTACTCCCCGCTCAGAAACCACACAGGACACACCAGAATTTAAGAAAGAATCCCAGCATTTGGCCTGAGGTTACGTGCGTTATGCAAAGTAATCAAGGTTAAATAAATAAATTGCAAAGCATATTTATTAGCGCTTCTTAAGATACTGGTATCTCCAATCATCACAACGTTTGTTAAAACTAACAACAGAAAAATAATATGCATAAAGTGAGAGGCAGAAGCAATCAGGGAATTCAGCTGAGTTCTTAGTCATACCATTTTATAGTCATTTACTGGACTAGATAGTTGAGGTGGTACTTACAGAGAATGCAGATCTGAAAGATTTTGAAAGGCTGAGTTCCCCACAAAAGACAGAGGATTGTCATACAAATGTCTGGGGAATGAAGAACACGTTTCAGTCCCTGTTCTTACAGTCACTGCTGCTAGAGAGACTAAAAATAGATGCATGAAAATGACTTACATGGTCCTTAGGAGGGGGTTTCCTGCAAAAGCACCGTCAGGAATTATGGAAATGTAGTTACTGTGAAATCCCCTGAAGATATTAACAAAGATGAAAACCAACACTTAAAAATACATCACCATGAGATTCAACCAACAGTCACTTTCTTTGTGTCTACATACTATATATGTTTGCTTCCCAAAAAAGGACTCTCATTAAATAGGAGCATGTACAACTATAGGACTAGTTCTGAAAGTCTGATTTGGGTCTACTGCACATCATTAAAATGAAAATATCTCTTAAGAAAGAAGCTATTCTGTCCAAAATACATCTCATACTTTTCTCCCCCCCGTTAGGGTGGTAACAGGGAGAATAAGCATGATCAGTGAATAAATGATAAACAATCTTACTACCAGAGGCCAAAACCAGCTCATGATTGCCATCTATGCTAATGGTTCTCCTAAATAATTAGCTTAATTACATAACTCCCAAACCATTTTCAATAGATTCTCTAACAGATTATTATATTCTCCTTTAATTATAGCACCACTTAGCATAACTTAGTCTGAGCGAGGCTACTGTATGAGACACCATTCTTAAACCCCCTAAGTCCTTTGCTCTTCTTACTCATGGAAAGGAAAAGTGTGTAAAACAAGGGATGGAAAGTAATACTCACAACTCCTTTAAGTTTGGGAGCGCTTTTATTGCTTCAGGGAACTCCACCAGGTTATTATAATTTAAATCCCTAGAAGAAACAAATGCAGCAAAATTGGAACACACTCGATACTGGTCACGAATGGTCAAAACCATTCAATGACAAAAACTGTTCCAGAACATCTCTAGTCAGGACAGAGAATAACTTGATATTTCAAATTAGATTTAGTCCTCTTGTGCTTTACATGCTGAGTGACCAGGTAATAACGTAGCATAAAATTTACCATTAGCCTGAGGATTATTCACACAAAGATGAGTGACAATTCCTTACAGCAAAGTATTTTTCAGCACCTCAGACTTTTTTGCTTCAGAATAATTTACACAAAAATGAGCTAATATTTCATTGTAACAAAAATGCTCACTTTCTTCCAGCTTATTCAGAAAACTTGCCTTTTGGCTTTCATAAAATAAGCATAAATAAGGCGTAGGACTATTGCAGATCCTGAAGTAAAGATAACTATAAATATTAAATCAAAACAAAAGTTGCTATGCCAAATTAGCAGCTATTAGTCAATATATACATATCTCTATAAATAACAAATTAATAAAAATAGTAAGTGTTGAAACCACTCTTCTGTTACTGTTCTAGCAGAAACGTTTGAACCTACTGCAGACTTTCTCCACAAAAAGATTCCTGGTGAGAAGAAAAAGCTTTTCCAAGAGCCTTATAACAGCTGTCTACATTTACATACTATCTAATTAGTGCTTACCTTAATCTAACCATCTACGTATTGCTTAACTTAATTAGAGAATGACTAAGTAATTGGAGAAAGTAGCACTCCTGGACTCCTCCAAACTCTCGATAGGCAAAGCCTGTTGTCATCGGCTGTAATGGGCCTTTCCCTTCCTACATTTTACTTATTTATTTAGCGTTGTCTTAAATTTGGCGCCCAGCACAGCACGTGTGGGGCGGGGGGAAGGTTCTGCTTCCCTCCGTCCCTCTGTTTTTGGCTGAGGTCCAGCTGGGAAGCCTCTTATCACCACATTTCTGCACCGTGGTTGAAGTGTGTTTAATCCTACAGCGAGCCTGAGAAACCCAATATTTGCTCCTTATCGCAGGCCAGGCCACTCGAGCAGCCACCCGGCTGCGTGGAGGGCTAAGCGATGGGAAGGCGGCACCAACACCAGCCCGGGCTCATGTTGCTCTGCCTCTGGTTGCTGGTGGTGGAGGCCTCCCAAGAGCTGGGCTAGACCCACGTGCTCTCAGCAGACCCTGCGGCACGTGCCTCACTCCCAGCGCCTTCTCAGCAGCAACAAAGGCCCTTGGAGCTGGGAGAGAGACCAAAGCCAGCAAACAAATCACTTTTTGAGGCATACTTACAGAGTTTCAAGGTTGTCTAGTCCATCAAAACAGTGCTTTCCTATTGTTTTTATCTTATTATTATGAAGATGCCTAAAAAAACCCCAACAACAACAAAATAAGTGCGCTGACAAGTAAATCATGTCATGTAATAACTACTTCTATGCAAAGACAGTAGAACGGCTTGGGGAAATCATAACACATTGTAGGGAAATAATAGGATAAAATAGGGCTTAAGTATAAATCAATGCAGTTGCTAGCGTTCACCCTTGGAGGTATTCAAGACTACTTTAGAGAAAATAAATTAATATACCCCATCAAAACAGGCTTGTGGCACAAATTTCCATCCTTTAATACCTTCGATATCTTTCTGTGACAGCTGCTGGCTTTAAATATCCATTACCAGAAGGAAATGTCATGAAAAGTACAGAATAACCTCACGATCCATAGCACGCCTGACCTACCGCCGAGCAGAACACCAACTCTGTCACCTCTCCAGGGGATTATCTAGTACCCACCACCATTCTGCCCGCGATTCCCTGCCGCCGGGGCTGCAAGCTACGGGGGGCAGGCGAGCGAACGCGCCGGTGCCACTCCATATAAACCAGCAGGGCAGGTAGGGGGGACGAGCCCGAGGCGGGGCGCGGAGTGCCGGTACTCACAGGACCACGAGGCTGGAGAGGTTGGTGAAGGCGTAGTCGGGGATGTGCGTGATCCTGTTGAGCGCCAGCGTGAGCGCCTGCAGCGAGGGCAGGTTGCTCAGCGGGCGCACGGGCACCTCTGTCAGGCTGTTGTCGTCCAGCCAAAGGTGCCGGAGCTGGACCAGGCCCTCGAAGCTGTCCTCCGGCACCGCCGTGATGTGGTTGGCATCGAGACGCCTGCGCCGAGACAAAAGGCACCGCGCGCTGGGGTTAAGCAAGGAAAACACCCACCCACAGGCAGCTTTAGAGAGGGAATTGGTCCCACACAGAAACCGCCCGCAAGGCTGGCTGGGGGAGGCCACTCCGGGCTGTCCCCAGGGGAGGGACCTGCTTGGTTGGCTTCGTGTTCCTTCCGTGTTGTGATGCACATGGTTTATGTGTATCAAGGTATTTTGAACCCCTGGAAAAAGCCAGGAAGTGCACCCAATTAAGCAGCAAATATTCAGATGTAGGTGGGCACTTCTGCTTCAGGAAAAAAAGGGATAAGAACAAAAGCCACACACATCCCTTTAGAAACTAACTGCCTTTCTCCTACCTCCTAAGGTTCGTTAAGTTACAACTCGCAGCATATACTTCAATTCCTTAATCTTGCAAAAGCTACTCCAGTTGCAGCTCCCCTATAGGCCCTGGCTTGCGTGAGAGCCTTACATTTTTACCTATAAATCCAGGTTTCGCTGGCTGAGCTGTCACCTTCACTTTTATTACCTGTCAGGTTCTTTCCCTCACACAAACTCCAGCTCAAACCGCACAGTGAAAAAGAGCAGCAGCAAAAACCCATTGGCCCAGTCCCTTGGTCCTCATATGAGTTATATGCCCACGACTCCCTGTTGGCCAAGCGAGCTCGCCAAGGCAATCACTGCAGGCATCCCGCTTTTCCCATGTCAGGGATGGAGAATTTTATGCCCCTTGTGCTGCTAGGAACAGCTTCATGTTGATGCTAACAAAAGGAAAAGTGGAGCCCGGCTCGTCTGCTCAACCACTCTGCTCAACAGCAGCTGCTGAAGGACTTTGCTCCTCTAAGTGCTCCTTCAAAAACCGCAAAGAAATTAGTCAAATAACCCCCGAGGAGGTTTTTAGGTCCTGAAGTTGAGTCCTGATAAGCCCGAGACAAGGCAAGACGCTGAGCCCGCCGTGTTAACAGGGCCACTTGAGCACCCTCAGCGCGTTTGCCCTCCGCGTCGCGTCTCTCCATCAATACAAGGATTTGCTTTACAGCCAGTTTTGATCTACAGCAGCTGGAGGTGCTAACTCGACAGCCAGGATTGAGCCACAGACACAGACTTCTCCCACTTAAGTGTTTAAGACGGTGCTTGGCAGAGATCCTAAGAAAACCCCTAGCCAGAAGGAACAAACAGCAGCGCTTGCATTCGAGAAGCTCCCTCTTTGTCAGCCGGCACACGAGCTGGACAGCGGGTAAGTCGACAGGGATCATTAAGCGGTGTGATGGGGCCAGGGTCTTCCCACGCCCCCCGAACCTGGAGACCCTTCATGCAGAACTGGTCGTTTTGGGGCAAGAACACGGAAGCCAAGGTCACCAGCCCCACGTTCCCCTAGCAGGAGATGCTCTCCACATTAGTAGAGGACATATGTAAATCACATGGCTATTTTTTTTTTTTTGAGTCAACAAATACATGGAAACTCTTCCTCAAATACACTAAACTGACCAAAACGCACCCTGCTCAAGTACATAGATAAGACAGAAAAAATGCTTTACATTTCTCACTGCATTTACCTCAAAACACCACCACGTGCTCAGACGGCTGCTCATTTAACAAATTCTGGTGATTTTGCACTGCAGGCAGCCATCCTCTTGGGTACAGAGCAAGAGACACCCTTCACCAGGTCCCTAGCGGTGCTCCTGACGGGCCATCCAAGGACTGCAGGATCAAGTTCCTTTTGTGTATTTCTAACAGCACTTCTGAAAATTCAACCTGGTTTTCCTCAGAAAGAGAAGGGCAGTTTGCTGCTTATTGCCCTTGTTTCCTCCTCTCTGAGCCTCCTACAATTGGTAGAATTTATCGTTTGTCCACAAAACAAAACGGCCAGAAAGGGCAACGTCACCGCGCTTTGAACTGTCACATTACATTGCTTGACCAATTATAATATACAATAGTACAGAAGCATGCAGTGATTTCTTCAACATCTCATATGTCTACTGTTTTTAAATGTCCGCAATATCTCTTCTTTTCTTTTTTTTTTTTTTTTTTCTTGTGCCCTATTTAAATGCATGAATTAAGGTAGGGACAAGACAGAGTGAGATATCGACTCCATTTCTCCATTCACTACCTTTCCCTTAGTTCTTTGTCCTTCACTTTTGATCCTAAAATTACCAGCAACAGCAGACTTAACCTTTTAAACTGTGCAACTTTAAATGGGGAACAAGGAGTACTGTAAAGAGACAGAAACAAAAGTACATTCGCTGAAAACCAAACGGATGATTCGTAGACAACAAAAGCCTGAGACAATTTCCTCTCTGGCATGAGGAGGACGTTGGAAGCAGGGAGCTTGTTTAAGATTATTCATAAGCAGTTATTCACATACTGTCATTTGAAGGGGTTTTATTGTAATGCAAAACACTGGCACGCAGCAGAGGGTGGCAGCTACGGCACAACCTCCTCTTCCGAGGCGTCCAAAGGTAGGGGCAGAACCTGCCACGGATGCCACGCTGCCTCTCGAGGCAGGAAGGCTGCAGCGACACCGGGAGGGCGCTGGCCACGCTCCGAGCTTGGGCAACGCGGGGAGCAGCTCTGCCCACGCGGCCCCACGGCCACGCGATCCGCTGAGACACCGCACGAAGCGGCGGCGCGGGCTGCAAACCCCAGCTCTGGCCTGCGGGGAGTGGATGAGGGCTCCTCACCTACTCATCGTCTCATGAGGGCAGGCGGGCAGCAAGGAGGGAGAAAATACCAACACTCCCCCCGTCACAGTGATAAGCATCTGCCACCTACAGAACCGTAACCAAGCTTTAAGGTCTGATTAATACGTTTCATAAAACATAATAAGCCATGGGTTAGTACAAGCACCAGTGAAACACCCTGCGAGGCACCGAACGCGCTGGCTGGGGTGTTCATTAACGTCTGTGCAACTCCAACACCCTTCCAGGAAGCCATGCAAGTCTCAAACAACGCTCCTTCCCAGAAGCAGATCCCTCTTTTCCCCCTCCAAACCCCAAAGACTCGGATATGACTAAAAACAGCGACTGAAAGTAGAATTTGGAGAGCAAGGGAAAAACAAGAACACCGTAGGAACACTTACAGGGACTGTAAACCACTTAGTCTTCTGATGGCCTCATTAGGTACAGTCTTCAGCTGGTTGTTCTGCAGGGTTCTGTAAAAATGCCCACTGTGTTAGTAAAGGAGAAGCTGACCGTGGTTTATACATAAAGGTGCTGTTTGGATGTCACACATCTCTCATGCAATAAAAGCTTTTGAAATTGAACAGGACAAGACATTCCCAAACACAACTGTGAAACGTGGAAATGGTCTGGCTCAGCTCTACGGATACGCCCCTCCCTGCACTGCCTCGCAGAGAACACCCTTCACGTGCCGAAACTCCCCTGGGAATTCAGGGAACAGCTCGAGAGCAGCACAAACCAGCTGAAATGAATTCTATTTCATTATTTTCCTAAGAACCTATCCCAATGCAATCATCCTAAATGCGCTACAGAAGGTGCAAACCTCTAACTTTCCTCAAAGCCGCATCAGCGCACACTGCATTAACGACCCAATTAACAAAGCGCGGGCACCACGAAGCACCTCTGGGCCCAGCATTCAAAAGGCATCCACGGAACCCAGGGCCAAGCTGAAGTAAGGTATGTGGGATGGTTTTCTTTCTTTTTTTTTTTTTTTTTTAAATTTTCTTTTGGGACAGTGTCAACATTGCACGATGAGCGCTTTTATGAACAGAATGTAAATAACAGATAGCTCACATGCAACATATTACTGGATTTTGGTGCATTTTGGCAAGTCGGTCTATTACTATCCATAGTATCCCCAAGTTGCAATTTTTCCAACAATTACTAAACACTGAGCACTTCCAGCCTTGAACATCCCACTGGAGGCAGCTCCATGGACCTTGACACCGCCAAGGTGCACCCAAATACACTGGATTTCTGCTGCCCTCCACAACCTCGCCGTGCTCTGTCACCAGCTCATTTGAACACACGTGTAATTAGCTACGTGTTGCCACGCTAGCACTTGGAAATATTGACACTAGCAAAACCGCCATGACTTCTGCATAGAAGAGGGCTTTGTTTTAAAAACCCCAACAGACAGCAGAAAGCTATTTTCATCCTGAGGCATGGAAAAACGGTGGAAGGGAATATATGCATCTGAGAAAGCAAAACAGGATGTGGGAAAGAATACACAAGTCTAACTTTGGGGTTTTTTTCAATGAAATGCTTCTAATATTAAGTCAATCTCACCTAGAGATGCCTCAGACTATAGAGAGGCGATTTCTCCTGCAGGGTCAACCACCACCTCAAGTGTCTGTAAGCGCCAGTGCTACCTGGAAACACCTGAACATCTCATGGAATAACGGGGAGGGCCGGCCAAGGAGGCAGCACCAGACAAGGGAAACGTGTTTTGGGTTTAATCCTCCTCTAAGGGTTTTCTGCTACAAGATATAATTGACAACCAAGTATGCACCCCAATTAGATGCAACAATTACATTTCAGTGCAGTCTGTAGCAGTTGCAAACCCCCACGTGGAACAGGCGTTGTGAAAAACACAGGAGATGTATGAATTTGGGGCAGGGGGCTGCCAGGGGGCTGTCTAAGCAGACGGGGAGAGGTTTCTATCAGAGAGCAGGCTGGGCAGGCAGCGAGGGGCTCCGAGCTAGCTGCAAAGTGCGAAAACTCGATTACTTACAGAACTTTGAGTTCTTTCAAGCCAGACAAGGCCTTCGGGTGGATGAAAGAAAGGTCATTGCCAGCCAGTCGCCTGGAAAAAAAATCGCAATAATAATTTCAATAGGCAAATACAGTGCTTTGACAATCACGAAACACGGGAAGTCACCAGCGCCCCGAACCCTGCGAGCAGTTACACGTTTGCCACCAGGTTACGCTGTATTCAGGAGGTGCACAGTTTGCACCGGTTGCTCCAGCCACGAGACGTTTGTGACAAGTGGCACACAGGACTGAGCCTCACGGATGTGCTTTTGCAGACAGTTTTGCTAGGAAAAAATACCCCCTGGAAAGATGAAAATTCATCCTTCTGCCCTGGGTTTGAAGAGCGAGGTGGCCACCCTTAAACACGAACCTCGGGCTCTGGGCACTGGGTGGTGAAAGGCACCCCGGTGCCCATGTGGTTTGATCTCCAGAGCTCTCACCTCTGAAGAAACCGTGCGGCTAAAGCAGGAATAGCGAGATGCTCGGGTCAAGCAAGGAAGGTCTGCGTTAAATCCAAGGGGCTGATGCCCGACAGAACTGCTGCTGACAGCACCAAACGTTCCTAGGGATAAATCTGTCAGCCAGCGGGACAGTTTTTGCAGGGAAGAAGCTGGTTTGCAAGGGGAGAGAGAGAGAGAATGATGAAAGACAGGAATGGGATCCTAAAGGGGGCTCATTTCAAACCTGGACTGTGAGACACGAACACCGACTAAATTAGGAAAACAGTCGCAATATTAAAAATAAGAGACAGAGGAAAGGCTGTAAAAGATAAAAGAGAGGATTAGAAACATGAGCCAAAACAGCTCTTTAGGAACGGCTTAGGCTGCCCATTCTGCCTGTCCCTTCCCCCTTCCTCCTTCGGACATTTGAGGCATGTCGTGGTCAGCAGGCGCCGTGTGGTCCAACCTCTGCTGAGCTGCCAACGCTCACGACGCTCAGTATTTTATGAAGGTTAAAAGCCTAAAGCGTGGAACACCTTGTAAACCCAGGGCCCCGCTGCAGCCAAATGTAAATCTGGGTTCACAGCCAGGCTAAGGAAAGGCAGCACAACAAAACACTTACCACCTCGCACACAACAGTTCCGTGGGATAGTTAGTAATTCAAAAACAGCAATTGCAATTAAAGAAGGCTACAGAATATCAAAACGCAGAGCTGCTGCCCCAGAGAACTGCAAAGCGAGACTGGTAAATGCGTCCATCTAAGGCAGATGATTTCATTTATACATAAATGGAGACGTCGACTCCTCATCACCAACGGGAAGGTGACAGCAGCAGATGCTGTTTCATTTTGGACAAGTCTGTTGGTGTAATTCGTTAGACCAGGCCCTGTTTTTTGGTGCAGGGCAATAGCTGTGAGCTGTTACAGCCCTGGCTTCATTGTGAGCGCTGCTTAAACGCAGAGCTGCACCTCAGCGTCCTCCCTTTGTAAAACACAGACGTCCTGTTCTCCCAGCGATGGAGAAGGCTTGCTTGTGGGTGACCCACCAACACGGGAAAATAAGGAGAACCACTGAGCACTTCTTCCTGGATTATTCTGTCGGCAGCCCAGCTCTGGATTTTGGAGCTCCGACACGATTTTTCAAATCCTTCATGTTTTTTTAATAGGGATGAAATGGTCCAGATGGCCACCAAACCCCCCCCGCCCAGCTCATTTTGTCACGTCTGCATTTCCTCCTTTAGGGAAGCGGGGGGACCGCCGTGGGTCCCGGCTTCCTTTTGAACAGTTTCCTCAACAGCTCGCTGTGAAACGACGGCCGCCGGGAGCGAGGCGGCGGCGTGCCCGCCCGGGCGCCTGCGCAGCACGTGCTCACGAGAGGAGCGCGGCAGGGCCCCGAGCGGCACGCCCGCAACGCGGAGCGATTCCCGCGGCGCTCCAGGAGCGAGCCGCCCCGCGCTCCAACACGAGCGGACGCTCCCACCTCGATCCCGCCCTTCGAAGGAGCTGCTGGTGCAACTGCAACCTGCTCCGTGTCCGCCTCTCCCGAGCCCAGCAGCCTTCCAGGAAGCAGGAAAATCCCTCCCGGGATCCCAGCAGGCACAGGGGCTCCCGTGCAAGCCGAAGCCTCCGCGAGCGGAGCTTGTGGTGGCTCCCACAGCACCTCTGCAAACAGGGGGATCAGCCTAACCATGGGAGCATCCGTGTCCTGGGCGGACACACTCCTGGAAACTGCTCAGCATTGAAAGGGGCGGCCGGTTTGCACCTGCAGGCAATACAACCTGCAGGTCTGAAGGCCATCTCATTGCCATTACTGAAATCAGGATACAATCCGTTTGAGGAATCTCTTCCACGAGGCCTCATTCCCAAGCACAGCCCCTTGCTCTGAAACGTTTCCACAGGCAGCAGAAGGTAGTTTGCAACTACCTTTTATTTGGGCAATGCAAGGGTTTGCAGCTCCCTGCACGTGGCCAAGGTACCGGCTGGGGTGACTGCAGAACCAGGCAGCGGGGCCCAGGGACGTGTTTTTGCCCATGGCAATCAACGGCAACGCTCATTCCTCGCGGGATGCAACCCAAACTTTGCGGAAGCCCCTCCTGGTTTGGCTCAGGATACGTGAGCACACACCTAGCTCTCCCTCCGTCCATCCTGGTGAAAGCTTCCACAGGCTCTCACACTGGGTTTGCTGGGCGTCTCGGCAGTTGCTGTGAGGATTCCAACCCTGGCTGTCAACCTTGTCCCTGATTACAAGGCATGAGTCACTTTATGTTTAAGAATTTACTTTGTAAACGCGTATGAGTCCATGTGCTCTTCGTGGCCTTCTTTCCAGGGACCAACTGTAGCCTACAAACTCAAGTCCTGGCAAGGGATACAGTCCTTCGGTGTCAGGCGAAGTTATCTTATTGCTTATTTTTATTTCTACACCAACTGTTTTCTGGTAAGACCCAAGAGTCCCAGGAGGAAAACCTATTCAGGGCTGAACCTTCCACAGTCCCCTATGGATTGAGCCACCAGGTAACAATTTTATCTGTGCTTTCCATTTAAGACCGGACATGGCAATTTCACACACACTTATCTTTGACCATTGATACACATTATAGATCCACAGCCACCTGCCAACACTTACTCATGATGCTTTGGAGTTTCACACACAAGCTACAGACATCTGCAGGCAAAATATCCGAAGTGATGGTGCTGCCTTGTTGCTGGTTGTTTCAGCTAAACGGGCTCCTGCGTGAAAATAATGCTGGAAGCTGCAGGCAGGAGACGCCGAGGAAGGGGAAAGCTCCAGCTCCCGCTTATAAACCTGCACGGAACCACCAGGCAGGTCTTGGGATCCTAAGCGGGGACCGTGCCAAGTTCCAGAAGCAACGTGCAGAAACAAGCCCTGCCGAGGAACCTCCTCGCCTCCCAAAACAACGCAATTCACTCGACCTGCGAGCAGCTTTCCCCCTCTACCAGGAAAAAACACACGGCCACTCAGCACAGGGAGAACCCCGCAAGCTGCAGAAGCACCACTCTGAGAACAGCAGGCTCCAAACTCGCCCGGAATCCAGCTGATTTGGGACTCCCGCAGATAAGAAAACATTAACGACACACAAGTCGCCCGGTGTGCTTTTTAAACACCACGTAGCATCCAGCGCAGACCACGGAGGTGATGTTTAAAAATATCTTAGCTGACTGTGGTTAGCTCTACCTGGGAGTCTTTGCCTAGGGGTCTGTCTTGACTCGAACTAGAGGTGCAAGCTGCAACACGCCGGGACGCATTCCCCGGCGCGCGGCTCCCGACGGGCTCGCACATGTGCAACCCACACCGCACGTCCCCCGCCGGAGCCTTTCCCCCGGGAACTCTGGCTGCAGCAACGGAAGGAGCGGGGCGGGCTCCAGCTCTTCACGTACCCGGGGCAGGCAGAGGGGCGAAGAACGTTCGGGGGCTTCCAAGATGGTATTGCTGAAAGACCCAAGTACTTCCCAATGCCCAAGTATTTGGGTGTACAAAACCCGCCTTCCACCAAACGCTTCAGAGCCCGCTGAGAAAAGACGCTACATCCCAAAGGAAGGGAGCCGAGCCCCGGTGGCCTTGGCCCAGCTCCAAGGCAAGTCTCATTCGTCAAGCAGAGCAATAAAGCAGCAGCGCAGCCTCCCCCAGCCCGGGGGACAAGGCAGCTCAGGGCTGCTGCAACGCTTGGAGGGAAGGGGACCAGCTCAGTTACACAGCGAGAGAGACGCGAGGGGAGCAGCAGCTGCAGCCTCCGGCCACGCGGTCACCCCCAGCTGCAGGCGAGAGGGACACAGCTCCAGCCGCTTCCCGCACAGACACCTCCTGATTACAACCTGCTGGCAGACAGGCCTCCTTCTCCCACCGCCTGCACGCATTTTAGTTAATCCTTGCCTTCTCAAAATACACTCTGCCAATCAGAAGGCAGGATCGGAGCGTTTAGGTTGCACAAGGGGAGAGATGCTCGGGTAGGGCTTTTTCACAGCACGGTATGGACCAGGCCAAGCCTGTGCCACATTACCTTGGCCTGAAACACTGGGGTTCACAACATGTCACCCCTTGATCTCCACCCCGAGTGGAAGCTGTTGCTCACGGAAGGGGAGCCCTGAGCGCAGTGCCGGGACTGCTTCACGCTACACACGAACACGGGACCACACGAGAGCAGCCGCCGCCTGCGGCAGAGCCGCAGGGAAACGCAGCAGAGCTGCTCCTTCCACGGCCATCACCCTCCTCGCACTAGCCCCTTCCTCCTTGCACGGCCCGGACCCGGCTGCTTCCCGAGAGGCTTTGGAGAAGTATAAAAACATTAACAGAGACCAGCTCTTCTAGGCCAAAACTCACCCTGAAAGACTGTTTCTGCTTTCTAAAAACACCGCATTATCTAGCTATATTCCCCTCTTCTATATATACACTTCAAGGCGTGGTTAGAAAACTGCGGCCAGATTCTCCAAGGATTTTCAGTTTCCGTACCAAGTGCAGGGCTGCAGCGTATTTACGTTAGCATTTTCTGGAGAATACACTTCATTAGCTCCTGCGGCAAGAGCCCTGGTGGTCTCCTCCTCGCCGACTCCGGCCACTGCTGCTTCAATCGCTCGCAAATTACTTCCAGCTGGGTATCAGTTACACAGCGATGGAGAATTTTTATAACACGTATAAATAGTGCAGGAGTCCTGCAGAAACATGATCAGTGCGCTCCGCAGCGACGGGGCTGCGAGCGGGCCCGCTCTGCACGCACCCTCGCCGCGCTCCCTTGGTTATTCCTGCTCCTGACATTGGGGCACCCAAGCTCTGAGGAAATCTGATACTTCACGTGGGAACCCGCCACTGAAATGGGGCCGTTTCTGGTGATTTTAGACGGCCTCTGGCCCTCTGGGAAGCCTGTCAGGGCTGGCGAGGGGCTCGCTGCTTAAGGAAACACTAACCCCATTGCCCTGTTCTAGATGGAAAAACTACTTCCAATGCAGATTTCAACACCACTCCACTTGAGCTCTGTCTCCTTCCTCCTCTGGCGTGAAGCTGCACACCCAGGTTCCTGCGCTGGAAAAGCAGCTTCGCTAGGGCCTGGCAGCCAGAATTGGAATCCGTTCCACTATAAAAATAATCCAGGAAGAGGTTTGGAAAAGCTATCCTCGAGTGGAGAGGGAAACGGAGCTCGTCCAAAAGGAAGTAGGGCCATTTGCTTCATTCTGTTAACAGTCAGGCAAGGCAAAGCCCAGAGCAAAGCAGCAGAGCCCAGCAGCAACGTGTCACGCTTGGAGGCGGCCACCACCCCGATCCTGGTCGTGTTTACTTTAGGCCAGCTTCGTATTTACTTTAGTCTGGCACAACCCCTGCGGAAGAACACGGACTGAAGCGACAGAACCAGCGTGGGCTTGGGTTGGTTCTGCCAATTCTGGGCAGACCCTTGCAAAAATAACTGCCAGAGTTGTGTCAAGCACCTGGCAAACTGATTTTACTGCATTTTATTTTTTCAGAAGCTGCTTAAACTTATCAAATAAGCACACTAGGAATGACGTGAAGCTTCCGGGTGTTGAGATGCAATTCTGAGCCCGGCGCTTTTGTGAACGGCGGTGCTGGGGGCTAGGGGTCCACGCAGCAAATGGTCTCGGGCAGCCACAGCAAGGCTCGGGGGCTGAAGGCGCTGCCCTTCCTCTCCTGACCCAGCCCAGGCTTTATGGAAGTTGCCCAACACACGCACACCCACCCGTTAGGCTTTATTGCTTAATTACTTACAGGAAAAAACCAAGGCTCCCACAGGCAGGTGAAGTTCGGGGGTGGGGGAGAAGAGACTCACTTGGGTTTTAAACCAGGGGGATGAAAACAACCAGGGAGTTTGGGAGAAAGATCTGGACTAAAACCTATCTCTAAGAAAATAAAATGCAGAAATACCTTAGAACATATAAAGCACAGAGGGCGTGTTGGTCAAAACCAACCCTGAGCCAACCAAGCCTCACCAGACCTGCTGTTTCATTTTTCATGTTATAGGCTCTTCATGCCACGTCTACAACCGTGTCACCACTACACATGCACAGTCTGAAAGGCTGGCGAGCCTGTTTTACTCCGTGAGATATTCCCAGCCATACTGTGAATTCAAGCAGTGTCTGAAGCCACATGAATGGGAAAGCACTGGAGCCCGTTGGGCGTGCAGGAAGGTACTGCACACACATCCCCCTGGCATAAGTAAACTTGTTTGCACTTCACGGGGCTACTGGCCTGAGCCAGAACTACTCCAAAGACAGTGAAAATGGAGATACTTAGAGCAGAAGGACCGGCAGCCAGGATATATCAGGATATGAGACACCCCAACATCGTAAGCAGGGTGAGAACACTGTTAGAGAGACCAGTGTAGCTGGGGGGCCGGGGGAGAACCTGGAGAGGGTTCAGGAACACGGGCCTGTCTCCAGGAGCACCCGGCCCCGCTCAGCCTCCTGCTCAGTGCCCTGTGCCTATCGAAGCCTGGTGCCCACGCTGGAGCCTCTGGGCAGCAGCCAAACACGCCTGGGCTACAGTGGTGGCAGCTTTGCCACAAGGTTAGTATGTGTCACCACTGCAGCCATGATTAAAACCATTACTGTACCAAGCCCCTCGCGAGCTGCATTCGCCGTTCCAGCTTCCAAGCACGCACAGCATTTCCACTCCCTCTTTTCAGGAGGTGTAACTGCTATCTCTCTTCACAGCTTGGCATTATTTCCCTGTGCACTCGTTTCCCTGTGCGCCTGCTGCTGGTGCTGCTAGCAAAAGCTTCACTCGTGCAAAGTACTTACAGCTCTTCCAGGTAAGGGAAGTTCTTGAACGCGTCCTCCGGCAGCCTCGTGATGTTGTTCATGCTGATGTCGCTGCAAGAGAAGAAATACAGGTACGTCAGCACGGAGAGAGGATTTCCACAAAGAGGAGAAAAATTATAAAAGCCTCATCACATGATAGAGCAACAGAAAAAGCACCGTTGCATCAAGCACTAGCAGTTCTTCATTTGCAAGCTGAATTTCCACAGCAGTTGGAGGATCGAGCCGCACGAGAGGCCGACACAGTGAGGAACTAAAACACACGTCCAGAGGTGCCCGTGAACAGCAGGGCGACGTGTGCTGGGAAGCGGCTCCGCGGCCCATCCGCACCGACTCGCGCATCCACACGACTCGAACACGCACCAAAACCACCACAAATGCACGTAACAAACAGAGGCTGCCACCACCCGGGTGCTGGGATGGGAGATGCAGGAAAACGCATCCACCCCAAAGCCCAAAAAGCCACAGCCTTGAAGTCGCTGGAGCTCCAGCGGCCTCGTTGGCAGCAACGCCTCACGCGACCCTACGCGAAATCAGGGACATATAGACATATACAGAGGCACCAAGCTCCATGCAATCCCAGTTTCCTCCGGGACTGGAAATTAGCACAGGACGCTCGGCCCGCAGCGCCAGCGGCTCCGAGGTCCAGGGCATCCACAGGGCTCTCCTGGGGAAGCACAGAACATATAGGAACATACAGAAAGGTGTTGAAGAGGAGGAGCAGCAAGAGGAGGGTGAAATCTCTCTCCCTGGCATACCAAGGGCGCCCCGAGCCGGCAGCACCCGCGGCGCTTCCCAGCGGCTCCTTCCTGGGCACTGGGAGCCACGGATGGCGCCGGGCTCGGGCGCCAGTGACTGCAGCGCACGCAGCTGGCCCGCTTGGATTAGTCCTCGTGGGATAAACGCAGGGAATGAGAGCTGAAAACCTACGGGATGTAACGGGCAGGCCCGGGGACAGCCAGGGCCGCCGGTGCGGGACACGCGGACTGCTGCAGGAGGGAAGCGTGCGCTCAAGGAGAGCGGCTCGTGTTTCAACAGGGCACCTCTCGCGCCGGGCGAATCCTCCCCGCGATCCAGCCCGACCTGTTTGCTGATAGATAATAGCAGGTAATACTGCAGGCTCCGCTCTGTCTTTGCCGAGCTCTGGGCCCTCTGCCACCGCGTTATTTAATTATAACGCTTGCAAAACCATTTAGGCAGAGTTATCTATATTTGAATATAGCCCTCCTACATACTTGTACATTAGGTAAAAGGTCTCAATCTTATGTAAAATCCCCCAGGTAAGAACCTCCATCCAGCCTCGGCGGGAGGAGGGAAAGCTCGAGCTGCTGATGCTTTTGCACACCAGGTCACCGAAACCCAACTCGGCGTCACGTGGGGCCACCCGGCACCCCCAATGGCCACGGGGCCCTGAGCCCGCTCACGTGGGAGCAGCTCGAGAGCGACCACGGACCCCAGCAAAAACTCCGGGCACGCTGCAGGAAAGCTGACACATTCCCACCGCTTCCCACCTCCACTGGGCAATTTCCACCCCCCCTTTTCTCCCCCCAGTTCTCGTTGCCTTTTCCTTTGCTCTCAGGTCAAGCTAGCAGGGCCTCGCAGGGACATCCGTGGGCACGAGGACAGCGCCAGCAAACCGAAGCCGGGGCAGCAACGGGGCAAAGGCACCCGAGGAGGCAAGATGGGAGCTGGAAAATAAATAAGTGAGAAGTGCAGCTACACCTTCAGCGAAATCAACTCGAAATTCCCCAGCTGAGTTTTACCCAAGGCTCTTGGTCATATTTTAAGTAAACAGAGTTAATGGCTGTTTGCAGCCACGTTAACACAAGGAAGTAGCAGCAACAAGGGCCCTTCCCACGGCCGAGCCGCACGTGGGGAGCCCGGCGCTTCCGAGACCACTTGGGAACTCGGTTTGGAATTTTATTCATTTTCTTCTCGCTTATTTTGGGCTCCCGGCCTGTCCCACCCCATGTTTAGACAGCAATCTGAGCCTCCAAAGCCTGTGCAAGCCCTGCGTTTTCAGAAGGCCACAGAGAGAGGGGGAAAAAAGGAGAGCACCCGAGCACAGGCAGCGACACAGCTACGCCGGGACACAAGATATAAACATTTCAATCACTCTCCAAACACACGTGCAATGGTCTCACGTTTAAAACCTGCTTTTTTTTTCGCCCCCCAACTTGCATATAGCTTGGCTGAAACTAAAACTTATTTCTGGCAAGCCCGCTTTCGCTGCAACCCAAGGTTACAATTATCTTTGTGCTGTGGGAAAACGCGAAGCGCACGACGCTGCTTTGCACTGTCAGAGCGCATTTCATGGCAGCCCCTAGCGCGGCCTTTACGGGGCCAAACACCCTTTCATGCAGCAATTTCCAAGGCGTTTTCACGGAGCCGGCCAAGCAGGAGCGAGATCGTTTCGCTAAGAAGCGACGCAGAGGTTTTTGGTCACCCCTTACTGCACAGCAGCCTAACAGGAGCACAACTTGCAGTCAAAGGTGTTGGGAGGATTGAAGCTTTCCCAGGCTTCCAGGGGGGAAATTCCCACAGGCATCGACTACAGGGGCCCTGTTCTGCATATGGGTTATTTTCCTCTATGGAACCCAACCAAAAGCACAAACCCTCCTCTATGGGCACCAAGGGACGGCGCAAGGAACGGCCTCGCTTGGCTCCCACCTCCAGAAGCTGCCGGAAAAAGGCAGGACCCTCCTTTCTCCAGCAGCATAAAGCCACGTAGCAGGGGCAACGCCGCTTTGCTCCTTGTAGCACTACCAAAACCTGCAGTTTGAGCACGGGTTTGGGGGAGCAAAGCGGCTACCACGGAACACCGACTACAAAGCACTGGCCACGAGGCCACGGCGCCCGGGCGCTTCCCAGCGCATCCAACCCCGCGCGGGCCGAACCACCCGGCAAATCCCACCGAATCCAAGCGGGACGGCCCCGTCCGCCCGCTCGAGCCCCTCCGCAGCTGCCCCGCGCTAAAGAGAGCCAATAATTGGCTTCCTTCGCCTCCGCTGAGCAGGAACAAAGGTGCCATTGAGGGCCCCGCGGGGACAGATTGCGCCCAGGGCCGCAGCCGAGGGGCTGCAATAACAAGGGGGCCGCGGCGCTTTCTCTCCCCTTGTGTTTAGCCTCCCGAAGGCCTTAATTAAGGGCGGCACAAAGCCCCCCCGCGGGCGCCCTTCAGCAGGGCATTACACGCCTGTTTTGTCCGATTCACCGGCGGCAGAGGCAGCGGGAGGGGGGCCACGTATCCGCAGAGCCGGGGAGACGGCGCCGAGAGGCCTGCGAGGCTCCCACGGGGACACGGAGCGCGCACGGAGCCTCCGCAGGGACGTCCAGCGTCGGCCTCTGCCCCGCCGAGGGCCCTGGAGGTGCCGCAGAACGCCTGGAAAGCGGGAAAACTGCAGCATGGGGTGGCAACCGGGCAGAAAATGAAGCTTTTGGTTAATGTTATTAATGCTTTTTAAGAGTTTTCTCTCAAAGCCACTGAAATCTCCACAGAAGCCCCGCGCCAGCAAGCAACGGAGAGGCACTGCTTGCCACGGCACAGCGGCGAGGTCCAAGGAGCAGGAATTACTCTAAGTTTCCCTGGGAACGGGAAGCATTCCCTTAGATTTCGCACCGTTCCAGGTTGAGGGGGCTATGCCCATTTCAAGCTGCGTCCCTCTGCGAACGGGGATTTTTAGGGATGGATTTTAGGGATGCTCCATAGGGGAAAGGGCCCGTGGTTTGGCAGGATGATGATCTGCTGCGTTGACAGCGGTCTCCATCACTCCCATTTCCTGATTCTGTGGCGTGACCCGAACTACGACAGCGAAGTCGACGCGGACCCTGCGGTCCTGGTGGCACCGAATCAACCATGAGCAGCCGATGCCCTCGCCTGAACGGGTTTTTAAAGAGGACTTCGAGCAACCCAAATAAATGATTTATGGACCCAGATATTCAAGAAATGTAGCATCTCCACTAGAGCGCCCAGTGCCAGCAGGTTTGCCCTTGGGAAAGGCACGAATTTCCTCTAGACCCAGCAAGACTTCCACTAGTTCTGTAAAATATTAACAGTTTGGTCAATATTAGCACATGGGTTTTGTTTCTCTTATTTTCAAAGCAAGTGCTAAGAGCAACAGGAAAAAACGGTCCCCAAAAGCAGGAGCTTCGCAGACCTCCTTTAAGGAGAACAAAACCAGGGAACCCCCAGCACGTTTTCCACTGCAATTCCATGGGATATCCCAAATATTCCCTGTGTCCACGGCCTCCCGCCAGGGTGGAGGCTTTCGTGTGCACCTAGGTAGATGCCCGGAAGGGGAAGCTCCCAAACACACGCGGAATAAATAAATAGGAATGAGCAGCCTGTCGGCGGCGCCGGGTTGCACAAGGCAGGAGCCGAGGCGGGCAGGTCGGGGCCTCCCCTGCATTCCTCCGGAATTGCGCACTCCCCGGGAGCCACGGCCATTTTCCCCAATATTTGGGGGGAAAGAAAAAAGAGGAGAAGTCCGTGCAGGACTCGGCCTCCTGCCAGGATGGGCTGGGGGAGAGGAGAGGGGGAGGAACGCAGAGAATTGGGTGCACGTGGAAAATAAGGGCTGGCATTATAAGGGGTCTGCAGAGAGGCCTGGGTGGCTGCTGCCTCCCTTCGTGCTGAGGGGCAAATCCCAGCCCTTTGGCCATCAAGGGGGGAACAAGGAAATACAGAACCAAACAAACAAACAAGAGAGACGCTTTCTCCTTCCCCAAAGGTTTCTTCTTTCCCAAAGGTTTCTTCTTTCCCAAAGGTTTCTTCTTTCCCTATGACTTTTTGGACAACCGAAGCATGCCTCTCCGGAGTCAGTCTATCACACTGAGGACAGCGACACAGCTCTTAAGTCCCAAAATAATCTTGCTGGCCCTGAAGAACGAATTGGTTTCAACGATTTTTGTTGAACTTTGGGTCAAAAAGCTAATTAAGAAAATAAAATCAGACTCAAGAATTACTCTAATTACCTTCGCTATGTCAAAACCTTGAGGTTCTGCTGTCAAAATCACAAGCCACTGTCTGACTTACTAGGGGGTAACAAGCTGACAAAACAACCTAATTAAACGGGTAATTATCAATACTAAATTTGCAGAAGAAAATACCGGCCCATTAACCACCGTATTTCAGCAACAGGCCTCCCATGCCGTAAGCTATTTTATGGTACACTAAGAAACGTGTAGCTAAAATTGTTGTCACTTCAGAAATAAGAGAAACTCCTCTTTTAAAACAGCTAAAGACATATTGCTTTTACCTTCCACGCGCTCATTATTTTTCAGGTGGGCTCGCACATGGGCATTCATCAGGGAGAAATGCAAAAGGCAAAGGCAGGAAGCTCATAAGGAACCTGTTTCTCTGATATCCTTCCACCAGGGCCACTCTTCCTGCGAGAGGACATCAAATTGGACGCTCTAGACATACCGAACAACCTACTCTTTTAATCAGAATTAGTTCTCAAAGTAAAAGGACAACTAATTCCCAAATACGCTGCATGATTGAACAGCCCACCTGAGAAAAACACAATTTCTCTACATTAAACAGAGGCATTAAAATAATAAGAAACGGTAGTTTTCATTTTCCAAGCCATTTCTCCTGTGCAGAGGCCCAACCAGAGCCGGGCAGCGCTGAAACCAAAACCACCTCCGCCCGTTTGGCCCCCTGCACAAGGAGGAGGAGGAGGAGGATCCCAGCCCCATCCACTCGCAAACCCCGCGGAGCCCCAAACCCGGTGCGATTCCCACCAAGACGGCGGCGACGGGGAGGAGGAGGAGGACGAGGCCAGAGCGGGAGCCGGGCGCAACCCTCGCGAGAGGCAGCCCCGTAATTTTCTCCGGGTAAATAAGAGCTTGTGCTCTGCAAAAACTGCTGGCTCGGGCGTCGAGCGCAGAACAAACAGGGGCCCTCGCGGAGGTGGTTTCTCCGGTTGCTTTCTGCTTCCCAATCCCCGCGTTGCAGCTCCCGTATTTTCCACGCCGAGCGCGCAGCCGCTGCTGGATCCCTCCCCAGGGCTACAGGAGGCAATTATTGGCTTTGTCGCGCGCGCTCGCACCCAAAGTCCTGGATTTTTCCCCCTCGCTGCAGACTTCTCTTGGCCTTTCCCAAAGTTGCACCGCAAGCCCCACTCCCAGCGCCCAGCCGGGAACGACGCGCTGCCGCAACAGGGAGCCCAGAGCACAAAAACAAGCGCCAAACACCTGCAAAACGGGTGCCACGGTCTGCGCCGCGGGTAGCAGAGCGGGCAAGGAGGACGGGAAGGGGGAAAGCCGCCAAACACGAGACCTGCTGCAAAGCAACAACGTGAAAAGGGGGAGAAAAAAAGAGCATAAAAGTATCTAGGGAAACGGGTGAAGTCCCCCTAAGGCCAAAGAGGTTTCGGAGACGCCTCAGAAGCCCTCAGGGGCAAGGCAAAGTGAAGCAGAGAGGTCCCCATGAGTGAGACAGAGCAGCCAAGGAGCCAAAGGGCCGCCCCAACAGAGGCGCCTCCACCCACCGCGTCTGCTGGCGATCGCAAGGGAAAGCACCAACATGGGCCAGCCCTGCTGGGGACCCCCGGACCTCAAACCCTGCTAGTTGGCCCCAAAACTTAGCAGGAGACCCAGCCCGGCCACACGGGTGGCTGCAGAGGACTCTGTGGGGGAGATGGCGACAAGGCCACCAGGTCTACCCCGGCCCATCCGCCCTACCCCGGGGCCAGCAGGTCTACCCTGGCCGACTGGGCCTGCCCCGGGTCCACCACGTCTACCCCTCGAGGGAGGCGCGGGGGGAAAGGGGAAGGTGCCGCGGCTGTGGCGCCGGGGGGTGTCGCTCTGGCCGCGCCGCCGCCGCGGAGCCCGCCCGGTGCCCGCGGACTCACAGTGCGTGCGTGAAGGCGCTGAGCCCCGGCGGCAGCGCCGCGAGGCCGCGGCCCGAGCAGTCCACGCCGCGGTCGCCGTCGCAGCTGCAGGAGGACGGGCAGGGCGGCGGGGAGGCAACGCCGCCGCCACCGCCGGGCCCGGCCGCGCCGCACAGGCCCCAGGCGACGAGGCCGAGCAGCGCCGCGCACCGCATCGCCGCGGCCCGGGCGGGCGGGCGGCGGGCGGCGAATGGAGAAAAATAATAATTAAAAAATCAAATTGAAAAGAAAAAAAAAAAAAATGTACAAACGTATTCGGAAGGGAGACAGCGGGGGGGGGGGGCTCAGCCCCGCGCGGCGCGGCCCGGCCCGCCCGCCGCCCGCTCCGCGCCGCTCATGGCAGGTACCGCGCGGCCCCCGCCGCCACGGGCGCCCCGCCCCACACATGGTAATAGCGCCCCCGCCTCCGCGCCGCCATTGGCGGCACGCTCATGAATATGCAAACGAAGCGGGCGGGGCCACGGCTCCAAGAGGCCGCTTGAAGGCGGGCGGGGCCCCGGGAGGCCGCGCGGAGGCCCCGGAGGGCGCCCCCTGTCCACGGAGGCCCCGGGAGGCCGCATGAAACCCTGCGGGGCCCACGCGGGCACAGACGCCCCAAGGCCTCAGGAGGCCACACGAAACCCTGCGGGGGACCCCCTGGCCACGGGGCAGCCGTGGGTGCTGTTCCTGTGAGGGGGAGCGTGCGGCCGCAGCCCAGGCCGAAAACGGCCCCAAAATGGCACGGGAGACGACGTGCTTCCACATGCACCCACCTGGGTTTGGTTCTTTAGGGTCCATGTAGATCTGCTGTGCACAAACGCCTGCCTCCTCTGCCCTTGTGACCATGAGATAGCACGAAGTCCTGCTCAAACCCTATCTTGAAGAGGGAAAAAAATCCAACCAAGCAGCGGAACGCAGCAACCAGTCAGGGACGCTGCCTAATCCCGGCTTCATTTTCAGCAGGTTGCACCTTAGCGTCTCGGGGGCAGGCAGGGAAGCACTTGGCTGCTAAGGAATTGAGATTTATCATGGAGTTGATCAGTGAGAGCAGCAGCAGCCACTTGCCTTTGGAGTCTGGGGCATAAATGCACACTAGTCACGTGGGGTCTGTTTTATCCTTCCTGCCAAGCCGTTGTCCCTCTCTCTTTTTTGCTCACTGACAGCTCATTCCCCATATTTGCTTCCTGGCTTGCAAGGCAGTGAAGCCCAAGCTTCGTCCTGCAACAGGAGGTTAACGCCAAAATAAACTTAACCTGCAAAGCAAACCCAATGGTGAACAACGCGACAGAGCTCTTGTTCTTCACCAAAACCTCCTTGCTTCGAAGTCACAGGGACAGGCTGTTGGGGTCTTCTTCTGCCAACCAGGAGGCCTGGCCAAGCAGAAGTCAACCCAAAGCTGGGCTCCAAAGTTTGTAGATGGGGACACGCTGCAGAGCAGAAATCCAAGTAACTCCTTTTCCCACCCAGAAGCCATCAGAGATTCTCCGCTTTGCAGATGGGCTTCTTTGCCAGCAGCCAACTAATTATGGGAAGATTTTTTTACGATATCTGTCCTGAGGGCCATGGAACGAGCCGCTGCTTGGACGTATATCTGCCAGCCACGCCACCACCACCCTAACTACGTCAGCACTTATTAATGTCCAAAATACCAGACCTGATGCAGAAATTAACGCACAGGCTGCTGCTGGGGACATTTCAGACCAAGTAGCAAACGCGTTTGGCGGTGCTTAACAGGGCATCAAGACACCCAAGACCACACAAATGCCGCTCTCCATAAGCGGCCACAGTCCTTTATCCTCTACGTTTCTTAATTAGCTGCACCCTGCTTGCCTAATTAGGGTTATTCTCGCTATTTCACATGAACACCCTCCTCCTCCTCGCCAGCAGGCAGCTGTTTGACACGTCTGCTGCCAGCAGCAGCTCCGCTGGCTGCAGGTTGCAACGCAAACACCAGACTGGGGGGGTTGTGCACCAAGCCATCAGCCCAAGGTGAGGGGCAAACTCACTTTTTGAGGAGAGAAAAAAACGTTGGCCCAGGACGAAATCACGTGGAAAACTCTGCAAGAAAACAAAGTCTTGTGCCATTTTCGCTTGTATTTTCTATTTAAGTTCTTATCTTACTAACAATAGCAGTTACGAAATATATGATTTATTAGCAGTGGATCGAGGCTCTCTGGAGCCAGACTGTTTGCTCTGCATTTGTACAATTTGTACGGGGCGGAATACAATGGGATCCCGACTCAAAACAGGGACTTCCAGGCACTGCCGCCATCCAAACACCACCCTGGATCGCTCCCTTTGCCTCCTAGCACCTGCAGCAGGCGAGAGGCCCGCGAGCTCCGGGGAGACGAGGCCCTTGCGCCGGTGCTTGCACTTACCCTTCGAGACACACACACCCCACACTCGACCCCTCGATGGTTTGCAGGGGGTTTGTCGTTATTTCCCCCTCATGGACTCGAGGGATCAATTTTCTACATTCTCACTGAGGAAGCAACGTGGGAGAACCTATAGCCAAATGCCTAATCACACCAAAGACAACAAGCACTAAAATAAAATATAAATCCTGTAGCTTCATTCAGAAATCCGGGCAAGTCTCCACTACTCCCGTCTGCAATAGCAGGGTGAATGAACTAACCAGCAAATTAAGATACTATTACAAAAGAAAAAAAAAAGAGTCAGTGAAAAAGCAACAGAGGAAATTCAGATTAGAGGAAAGAGACCCTACTTTTGTTTTAAAATCCAGGTGAAAATTGTCTGTAGCATCAACCCTAGTGTCAATTTTTGCAGTAAGTGCTCAGAATGCAAGAAAACAGCATTGCAGTGAAACATTAAGGTTGCCTCATCTCCTCAGTCTCTAAATGAATTTGGGTTTGCTCAGTCCATACATGTTAAAGAGGAGATCCAGGCTATGACAAAGTACTCTTCTTTCCAGCTGCAGTTTGGGTCCTGACTGCTAGATCAAAGTTGAAATCCCAGTTGGAGATAAGGCACATTCCATCACACAATTATAAAAACTTAAAAATTTTAAAATCTCCAATTGCAAACTAAAAAGATGTAAACAAACCCTCAAACTAAGAATCTATGACATTAACTCCAATTGGCCTTTGATTTTTTTTTTAATAAGCCTTGTATTGAAATTCACAATTTCTCTGTGAATATGAACCATATTTAGAAACAGATAAAAATATCCAATAAGCCCCATCAAGGAAATAAAATCAGATTTTAAAATCTAATTAAGGGTGCTTGCATTTCCAGCTCATATGCTTTAAGTCCTTAAATAAAAAGCAAATATTCATACAAACACTTTGCACGTGTTTAACTCGCAGTCAAGCTTACTTACATTTGATAACCTTATGTGTTTGCTCATAGAAACAATTGGGTTCAGCACTCAAGCGTTTCTCCTGCCCTCGTCTCAGTTCATAACTTCAGAACAGGCACGTTTCCCTGAGGAGCTGAAAAGCTGAGGTAAAAAAAAAAATCAACATCTCATTGCTTGAGATACTTATTTTAAACAATTCAAATATTGACCTAGAAAAATATACACGTTGATGCAGCTGAGACCTAGGAGGGCGCAAAAATGCAGGAGGATTTGAGATAGTGTAGACACATAGAAAAATTCAGAATGCTGTGAAATATCTCCAACTGACAGCAAAATATACTAATAAAAAAAGGACCATCTGCAAGCACTGAGAGCAAAATAAGAACTAGACTTAACGTTATCCTTTTTGCACAGCCACACTCACTGATAACGTTCAAGTATGCCCTGGAGATTAGGAAGACCCCCATGAGAGCTGCCTGAAAGACAGACTATTCAGGAAAGGAAAGTGAGGGGAACAAAAGCACAAACACCACATGTGAAATTCAGCTTTTATTTCCCTGTTGATAAAACCCAGAGATCCCTCACAGCAGCAACAGATGCAGAGGTTTTCTACAAAAATGACACCTCTAACTTGTTCACATACTCAGTACATCAAGTGCGCAGGGACTGCCTATTAAAACAGTACAGGCACTGCTCAGTAGTAAAATAAAGATGTCGAGTTTCTTGGAACATACCAAGGCATTTTCACCCATCATTTCCTTAACATTACAAGGTTTTTCAGAGCATTAAATATGACTTTTAATGAGCTGTCTCTTTATTGGAAGTATTTTTGTTGTAGCTATCCAGAAGCTTTTCATGGAGCCCCACGAATACAACAGCTTTATATCCAGAGAGAGCTCCCCACATTTTGTAGTAGTTGATAGACAAACTGTATCCAAATGCTAATTTCAGAAGGCGAATTAAATATTCCTTTCAGTAACAAAAAACCATCACTCTCCATCAGTAGCGTAAGAGATACAGGTCTTAAAACACGTTTCTATCTTGTACCCATACATTTCTGTTATATATATATATATATACTTCTCTCTCTAGAACAAGTCTCTACTATCTTACAATTAAATTAAAACACACCCATGATTGGTCTAACTAGTGATTTTGGTCTCAATACTTCAAACATTAGTTGCTCCATAGAAAATATACAATTCAACAACATGGTTCTATCGGTAACATGAAGCCTTCTGACAGAGGCCTATGTCAGATACTCAACCACGCAATTCAGTGCTCAACGTCATTTAGCTGATAAATAGTTATATTGCATTTTCAGACTATCGGGATCTTTAAAATTCTGTTCTCTTTGTAAGCAGGCTTGCCATGCTTACAAACATGCAGAAAACAACTGCTTGTCTGTACCCATCCCGTCTGATTTCTTTGCCAGAAGATCAACTGGAAAAGCATAAAATTCATGCATTTTCAAGCCTTTAACCTTTTTCTTTCTTTCACATGCTGAATTAAACTCGTGCTGCATCACTGTGCTGCACACAAAGAGATAATTGATTAGCCATGTAGTAAGAGCTGCACTTTTCAGCATAAGCCTCTAAAAATCAACTTTAATAACAGTCATTAAGGATGCAGTCATAGCTGCCTTTAAACTCACACCTAGTAGACAAGCAACTTAATTCTAAATCTGTACCAAAAGGTGACTTTTGTTTTGTTTTAAACTACAAGTACAGCTCCAAACCTGGGAGATTCCTAGAAGTGTCCCATTTTCCAGAGAAAAGGTTTCCTCAGGATGGCATGCAACAGCACTGCTTCCATGGAACACGCCCGAGACGGGACACGAACTGCTCAGATTTGGAGATGCTCTTCACGGCATCGCTCCGCATCAAGCTGCAGGTGCACGTTGACACTGCTACGTCTGCAGGAGAAACAAGAACCCTCCAAATCAGGAGCAGGTCAGGGATAAGTCCCAGGCAAGGTCAAATGCAGGGTACCTCTGCATACAACATATACCAGAAATTATTACACTTATGAACGTAACAGTCATTAAGGTACCACGTGTTCCAGGTTTTGCAGAGTCACCCTTCAAGAGAAGATTACAACTTAACATATTGAAAGCACAGTTATGACAATTAAAATTAATGTATTTTTTAAAAAAAGCACAGGAGGAAGCAGGGGAAACATCTGGAATTCTTTTGCACTGCATTAACATATTTTGCTTTTTTTCTGAATACAAAAATACACTTGGAGAGTCGATCCAGAACTACAATCATATTTTTCCCTTAACTGCCTCAAAATTAGTATAAAGTAATATAAATTACAGGAATGATTGTTGCAAATTTGTAAATGTCAGTTATTACAAAGTCATTATAAATGAACATCAAGTGTAAAGTATTTACAGGTGAGGTAATAAAATTTCCAGAGTAACGAGTTATGATTTAGCAGAAGTGTAAAAATAATGTAGTCACCAAAAAATTACAAAATCTAGTATCATTTTCAGCTACACAGTAGATGATTAGGCTTTTGCAGTTGATATACAACATGTTCTAAGAAAAGTGCCAAAATCCTGCTACATGTTTGCTTCCAAAACCATTTAGGAGAAAAACCTACAGATTCAATTTTCAATGATGTCAAAAGGAGGGTAAAGAAAAGGGTGGCAACTGTAGAAATCTCTTATTAAATGTCTTAAAAAAAATCTGTAAGTTAGTTTCGTGCTTAAAGGCTTTGACCTGAAAAAGACTTATAAAAAACAAACTCAAGTGTCAAATACCTGTTTTTTTTGGTTTTTTGGGGTTTTTTTCAGGAATTCTTAGGTCAATTTGAAAGTACACAATTTTAAATGGTGTAAAACACACAGGAACTGAAAACAGAGCATTTGAAAGAGGCTGAATGGCCAAGTTTAAAGGGTTACAATCAGTTGCACATACCCCAGGGCCAACAGTGCTCAGGATCTTCATTAGTGATCCACAGGAGGGGGCATAGCAGGTGACAAGTCTGCAGGTGACACCAAAAGGGGAAGGGTGACTGGGCCGCCACTTAAAGGGACCTCTACAGGCTGAGGAAGCTCATGAGGTTCAAAGGGAAGCACAAAGCCTTGACCCTGGGGAAGAAAACACTATGGTGACTGCCTGGCTGGAGAGCAACTTTGCAGGGAAGGAGCCAGGATCCCGGGAGGCATCCTGACCACAAGCTGGCAACTGGGGTGTCTGGCACACGAGGAGAGGCTCGGAGAGCGGCCACGCTTCGGCCTGGAGAAGAGTAGGCTCTGGGGGTAAATATCTTACGGAAGGGCAGAGAGAAGATGGAGTCAGTCTTGGGGTACCTAGTGAAAGGACACAAGGCAGTGGACACCAACTGAAACATGGGAAATCCTGCTTAAACACAAAGAACTTATTTTTTACAGGGAGGGTAGCTGAACACTGGAGCAGGTTGCTCAAAGAGGAATCTCTGTTCTGGCAGATGCTCCAGACCTGACTTAACACAGCCCTGAGCAACCTGCTCTAGCTGACCCTCCTTGGAGCAGAGACTTGGACCAGACCATCTCCAGAGGTTGCTTCCTTCCAAACCTCAACAATTCTGCGGTTCTATGAGAAGAACAGTATCCCAGGCATCAGGTCAACCGAGCCACAAAGCAAACTACAAAATATAACCAGGATATATTTTCCTCTAAGTTACTACATACAAAGTTAGTTTTGCTGCCTGCGTTTTGCTGATCTCATTTTTTCAAATCTTGACTCCATTTCTTCCAGGACCTTCGGCGTGTATCGCACCACTAGCTTGACTTTCCCTTGAGCAGCCTTCAGCAGCTCCACTGCTTTTTCATGGTGTTCACCTTCAACACTCTGCACAGGATAAACCAATAAGCATCGCATTAGCAAAGGATATACACACCAAAAACATAGGTTCATCTTTTTTTTGTAAAATATATATAAGCTAACAATAAAATATATTAGTATTTTCAGCAAATCACTAAGCAAGAGGTGATTACAAGTATACTGACTTAAGAACTACACTGACTAAAAAAATGTAGTAATGAGAGTAGTGCAAATCTGCACAGTGAGTCTCATGCCCAATTATTAGATTATGTTTTTTTACACATAGCAAGTGAAATAAGAAAAATATGAGGCCAGATGTCTAAAAAAAAAATCACACTTAAGAATCAATGACTTCAGAATACCAATGACTTATCTGCTTTCTTTGTGAATTTTAAATTCAAAAGGTAATCTTCAGTTTGCCCCTTAATTCATTTCGAAGTAATAAGCAGGCAAGACCAAGTATAGTTGCATGATGGTGGCCTTGATTTCTCCTACACCTCCTGGAAAAGGTGGAAGGACCTGGTCACAGTGCTAAGCCAGGTACATCCCCGATCAATGCTAGCAGGTAACACCCAGCAAGTGTGCACTTCTTTGACATGTTAAAAAATACTGCTCAGAAGAGCACAGGACTTTGGTTGAGCCTCAGTTTTAAAATAAAATTGGGTTGTTTCTAGATGTGCAGAACATGAACTTTATGCTAACAGGCAGTAAAAGTTTCTGAAAAGAGAGCCCAAAGTTTCCAAGTGCTATTTATTTGTATGTAACAAACAGCTGTCTTAACCAAAGATCAGCTACAGCCTTAATTATTTAAAAGTCTTTAATTATTAAAAATAAAAATTCACAGTAACACCACACTCTCCTTAAAACAAACTAAAATGTTTCAGCTTTTGAAGCTTAGTACTTAAGTGAAACTATCACACAACTACCCTGTGGTTCTGACTTTGCACAGCTTTCATTGTGCAGTTGTGTTTTTACTGGGATATCAAAGAACCTCAGATCACTCTAAAGCAACATAACAAAATTTACTACTTACCTTAGAAGCTGCAAAAAACTATATTAAAATCTGCATCCAGCACAGATGAAAGAGGAAGCCATTATGGCATTTTAATGCTATTTCACAAAACAGTACTTTGACTGGATTTGTATAACCTCTCAGAATCTGAAATATTCACCTAAATAGCACTCTCCTGCTTTAGATAGTTAACTGCAGCATGACCCAAGTATTCCTACAGGGCACAATTCTGCAGAAACCTAAGGCTGTTCTTAAAAAAAGAGAGGGGGAACAAAAAGAAGAAAAAGCAGCAATTTCGGCCAGAGTAAAAGACCTCGAGCTGGCTGCACACGTATTCCCCGTGTGCCCTCCAGTGGAAGCCAGCAGTTACTGCTACACGAAGGGAGAGCCAATTCCTACCACTCCGTTCACAGAAAGCAGCTGGTCCCCCCGCTTCAGGCCCCCATGCCGGTCAGCGATGCCGCCTGGGATGATCCGGGAGATGTAGATGGGGGAATTTTGCTCTTTGCCTCCCATGATGTTGAATCCAAGCCCTTCTTCGGTTTTGGGCAGTTCAACCACTCTGGGATGGGAATGACCCTCGCTGGCAGCAAACGCAGCTACAGTGGCCTGCGAGAAACAAGTGTTTCACATTTAAAAGAAACTGAATATAGAACCTTGCTTAGAGACAGTAAAAGAAACCTTATTTCAAATTACTTAATTTTTAAGACAAATGAGACTAACGGCAGCACAAAAAACCAAAAATGCAAGAATAAAGTTAAAACAGAAGTCTTTAAAAATAACAAAACAAGTTTTGTTAAACTTGGTAATGACGCATTACACTTAACCATTTTATCAGACAACTAGATGACGTCCTTCTGCGTTTTGTTACTTTAGAAACAAGGGGAGGAAGAGTAATAAGCCCAGCATTTCCTCAGGTCTTAACTTTTACCTTTGCTGTTGCATTAGCTCTAACTTCTGGGCTACTGCTGATATCCACCGTTTCATAAACATGTTCATACACCTTTAGAGACAAAACAGCATAAGCATGAGGAAGACATCTTCTGCTTAGATCATTTCACAATTTAAATAGTCTTAACTTATACATGTAAAATAAAAAGCCTAGACCCTCCAGTAAAAGAAAAATCCACTACAAGGCATCAAGCGACAACTACCATACCTAAACAAAACAGCTCTCTCCACATCTATATGGCTCAGTATATAGCCCATATATTGTTCCTTCAACTGATGCAGCTGACCAAACACCTGATGGAAACACAGTGGCAGCAAGGACACTGATGCTGCAGAGCTGCTTGCACCATGAGCCAACTCATACCCACTTGCCAGTCACTTGGGTTTCTAGGCAATAAACCTTTACTCTTTGATAGGAAGAAAACATTTAATGTGTCCACATACAGACAGTATCCCTGTTAGCACCAGAGGTGGAATGAGAAACCAAAACCATCACAGGGCATGCACCATCAGCGAAAGCCTGTCAGAGAGCATCTAGAATGCAGAATGAGGGGGTGCACAGCTACCTTGCTGCCCAGTCCCAAGAAGATTTTAGAAAAGCAGAGGCAATTCAGGCTTCATCCCTTCTTACTTGCCATCAGGGTAACGGTCTGCAAGCTGCTAATAAGGGCAGACTCTCAGAAGCACCTAAAGAGCAATTTCTTCTTAATTCATTATTTAACACACCTGCCATTTCATCCCCATTTTTCTTTTGACCTTTTTTATAAGTCATATTCTACTAAGCCTTGCAAGTCAAGTTCAGTTTTAAATGAGGATAAAAATCAGATTATGTTGCATGCAAAGAGGAAATAAAAACCCTTAATGATTTATTTTTAACTCAAGGTAACTTTAGGTGTACTTACCTCCCTCACAGCATTACAGAACTCACTCTGAAGGACCCTTTGCAGAGCCTGTAGTTTTTGTGGCGGCACTTCCCCACTCCTCTGTAATTTCTCCAGCAACTCAATTGCTCTGCAGATATCTGCCAAAAAAAAAAGGAAAAAGAGGAATGGTTATTCTGATTCAAACTAAAAGAATCCATATAGGTACTTGTGCATATAACACATAACAACCTTATTAAAGCTTTGTTTCTTCCATACAAGTATGTACCTACAAAACACCATAAAAAGTCATCTTTTAAATTATCTCTTCCAGTCAATCATCACAGTCTGAACTAAAACACCCAGAAGCACCATTGCTATACATATTTTGGTAGATTCAATCTAATTTTCAGTTTAAATAAGGCTGACATGTTTCCTGATATATCATACAAACTATCAACACTTTTGTTCAGTTTACTTCACAAATTACCTGCTGCACTCAAACAATCTTATTCCAGCCACAAAAAATACATTACACATGCTCACATTCCCTTTTCATTCAAAAACTAGTTCAACAAAATACACCCAATACTTTTCCCATAAAAGGGTTGAACATTATCCGGCCTGCTCAGGCAACACCAGCCTACAACTATATTAACTAAATGTCAAATACACCAGTTGGAATCACAGAAGTTAGATTAAAATTCACTTGCTCGCTAATCTTTTTTTTTTATTTATTTATTTTAATTTTTTTTTTATTTCCCCTTGATACTTCAACATTATCAGTTCCTTAAAAGAATGACACTATCTGTAACGTGGCTGATTTTCCAAGTACTCAGAAAAGAGCCCGACTCTTTTTGATATTCTTGGTTGAGAACTCCATGGTCTAGAATTAGAACCAAAATCATTTCTTTCTATTTCCTAGAAACTTGTTCTCAAACGAGAACCATCCATATTCTCATAAATGTCAGGGTTTTTTTCCCCTGTGAAGCTGAGATGATTCCAGTCCAGGTGAGTCAAGAAGGGCACCAAACGCATCAAGCACCATGACACGTTCCCGGCCGCTCTGCAAGAGTAAAATGCCACATATTTTTTATCTTGCTTTTACTTCCCAAGTGCTACAATAGCGAGGATTCTGAATCACATACATCCTTGAATGGGAAGTGGAACGGCGTCTCCAAAAAGCAAATGGAAGGGACTGCTTTCACTACCAGCTGGGCACAAAGCAGCAGTGATTAATTTCATAACACGTTCTACTATACCAATAAGACATAGGTATTTTTAGAAAAGTAAAAAGCGCAGGACGTGGTTCCATCTCAAACACTTCAATTTTTCAGTAGCTAACCTTTAGGTACACATTCTCCGTGTGAATTCAGATATATTTGATGGCATTGGGTCAGTAAGGAGGACACAAGATAGTCACAAACTCTGAAGCTCAGTAGATTCTAGTCAGCATTTATTAATCTTTTAAGTCATAAATTCATGAACATTTTAAGTAAACCCTCCATTCAGAAGGAGGAGTCTAACTTCTCCTCCTAACGTCCTCAAGCTTTACACCCAAGAGTTACCTGAAGCAAAGTGACCAACAAATAGAAGTCATTCCCCTCAAAGCTCGCTCGAAGCGCTTCCAACTCCTGCCACGCTCCATAATAAAGGGAAAAAAACTATTAAAAAAACTATATAAATAACAACGTAATTCAAATTCTTGCACACAAACAACTATTTCACATGCACATACATAAGTGCACCACTCTGCACAGCAGTTCTCATATCTAAGTGCTCCGTGAGCCAAGATATCAGCAAAATACTAGAAATCAAGGTTCCAAAGCCATACTCGCTCACTTCTCCCCTATGACTTCAATGTTCTATCAATAAACTAGACATAATTCCTATCTGGATCTAACAAGAACTGCCAGGCTCGGTTTCACAGGGGAACAGTCACATTACATCCCTGTACGTTGGCACAGCACGCACAGGCTGGATGACACCGAGGCAGCAGACGCACCGTCACCATTAAGGTGCAGCCAAACCAAAGGGGCAGAGCGCTGCTCCAAAGACAAGACCCAAAGCAGGCACACAGAGGGCAAAATCAGGTCCTCAGCATTGCACAAATCGACTTTTATTACTCTGCAGCCCACGACAGGCAAGAGATCCCCTTAGCAGCACTTTTTCCCCTTATTATTTCACTTTACCACCCTTACAGGATGTACTTACACTCCTCTGAGAGCTAAACGGGCACAAAACGAGCATAGCTTTCTCACGACAAACCAAAGCAGCAATGCCAGGTCAATCCACAGCTGAAGGTTCCCTCCGCCCCACCTCCACCACTCTGGAGGGGAACTAAACCGTCTGGAATAGGTGGCAAAACACAACTCCTGCCACTGCTTCGTGCATACGCGAGCGTGAACAAAGCAAAGAAGTGAGAAAAATAAATGCAAGGCCCTCAAAGACACCCCCAACGTGTCTCCCCTGCAGCTTCTCTCCGGGTAGCTCCCGCGGATCGCACGGATTTATCAGTTACCACCAAACGGG
>PTEX01000124.1:2011421-2037371 GCA_003342815.1 Eudromia elegans | reverse complement strand
CTCGCTCAGCGCCGCCATCTTGTCCTCGCGCCGGCTGCGACGTAAGTGACGCGACGCGGCGGAGCGGGGGGGGCGGGGGGACGCCCTGGCCCCGCCCCGGCGCGTGTGGCGGAGAGCGCGCGGCCGCCATTTTGTGGCGGCGACCACTAGCGAAGGGGCTCGTTGAGAGGTGATGGTCGCTGCCTGCCGCGCCTTTGTGAATCTCATAAATTTTATCCACGTTTTTTGTCCGAATTGCAGATTTGTGCCAAGAGAGGCCTTGCCACAGCAGAGATGTTTGCTGCTCTTAAGTCCTCAGTCTAGTCCAGTCCCCAAAAAAAGGGAACGGGTTTAAGTGCTGAGTCTGTGACGTGTCTTGATCAAGAGAAATGAGAAGCAGAGGTGGATACCGCACACTTCAAAACCTACGTGACAGGGGATTTGTGCCATCGTAGTCCAGAAATCTCCCTCCTGGCAAGAGTTCAGAAGGAAATGAAATAAAGCAGCACACGATGCGATAGCTTAGGAGGGCAAATGAGCCTTCCCGCGTTAAGTCCGTGTCCTGAGGCACACTCTGAATGGGAGTGGCCGGCTGCAAACGCTGAATTCCACTTTATGCGGCCGTAGATGCTGTTTCATGCGTGGGTCGCGCGGGGGGCGAGGGCCCAGCTCCCCGCGGGAGGCGCCACGTGGGGCAGGCCGGCGCCCGGGGCCCTGTCCTTGCTCGAGAGGTGCGGGTGTGCCGGGGGATCCCGGCTGTACCCCCGGGAACAACGCCTGCCCTGCAAACCCAGAGGGGCCGAGTTAGCCCTGGTGGGACATTTTTGATGGGATGTCCAAACCCGGGGGATTGGACACCCCTAAAACCTAGGAGAAACGACCCCGTTTTGCTGTGCGCTTCCCTGCAGTTTTTCTGTCTTCTCTGGCACATTTTTCCCATGTTACGTGTCACAGAAGGTGCCTTTTGGTTAATCTCTCACACACTGGTTGATTAACCCGTAGAAAAAGTGCAGCATGCCGAGTGGTTTTTGTTTTTTCCCATCCCGAATTTGACTGTTTTGAGCTGCTCCAGAATTTCTCCGGTCGCTCCCGGCAAAGGGAGCAGACATACAGGAGCCCTGCTTGTTCCTCGCGGGTCGCTTGGCGTCCTCTGGGAATCGGACAAAGCGGGGGGGCAAAGCGGCCGGCAGCGGTAAAAATCCCATTTTGCTTCACAGAGAGTTGTCTGAACTCCTGAGGATTTGCATTAAGGGAAAAAAAAGGGAAAAAAGAAAACGCACACACTGGCATTGGACTGAAATTTCCCTAAAATAGACTTGGCAGAAGAGCCTTTTTGTAGAGGAACAGGCGGAGGCTCCCGCTGCTGCCATCGCTCCAGCTACAGAAATTGAGCCCCTGCGCCGGATTTAGAGCTCTGCGATGGAAATAGTCGATACAGGGAAAACAGTGACCCTAAAATATGGTAAAAAACATCTGGCAGGCCCTTAAGGAAGAGGCTTGAGAAAGGCTTTCCCGATCACCAGCATGGCAAAAGCAAATAATTCATAGAAATCACGGAACAAGTGTTATTTATGAGTTGAGCCATCAACAGCAGCACGTAGCAGTTCCAGTGCAGGGTAGACGTTACACCAGCCGCATTTTGGGTCCTGGAGAACGGTGCTGTCCCTTCCTGCATGGAACAGGGAACTGAAGCTCGCTGGAGCTCTGTAGACGTCTGACGTTGCAGCTGGTTTTTAGGCAACGCCGGGTTTGCTGTTGCTCATCGTTTGGGAGCCGTGATGAGCAGATGAACTGCCCTTTGTGCAGCTCAGGGCCTCGCGTTCGGACGGGAATTCACTTCCCTGTTTGGCTTCTTCCCCCTGCTTCGTGGCCGTTTCCGCTGCTCCCTCCGGCCGCATTGGCGTCCCTCGCGGACTGCCGCGGTCTCTGGCCAGCACTTCTGCGACACGCCGGTTTTCCTACGTCCCTCTAGGTGAACTAGGCCAGAAGTTGTCTCCCCGGGATCAGAAAAGGCTCCAGAAAACCCTGGATTGCCTCCCAGGGTCTGAAACTCTTCCTTGGTGTCCCGTGTGCTGCCGGCTTTCGCTGCAGCTCTAAGTCATTCAGCGCAGCCGCGGGCCTGGGCGGGAGCTGAGGCAGGTTCCCGAGGGACAGCAATGTTGAGCCAGGTCGTTCCTGCGCGTCCCTGGTGCGGGTGAGAACATGGGGACGCATATTCAGGATGCGGGACTGAAGAGCAGGTGGACTTGGCTCTATTACAGGTAGCCCGTGCTTGGCTTTGTAAAAAAACTATTCCCTCACTGGAGTTTTTGACCCCCCAAATATATATATATATATGTTACAAGTTACAATATAATGTATGTTGAAATAATTTCTAATGTAAAAGGCTGCTAATTACTCCAGATTCTGCGTTTTGGACCACGTCTTGAAAGGAGAAAGATATCTCATTCATCTGATTTTATCCTGTGTGCTTCTGTTTGCTGCTTACGCGTATGGGGCGCGCGTGATGCACATGGGGAAATGTTTGACAATTTGGTGATAAAAAGTGTTCCCTGTGCTTAAAGAATAAAGGATTTCATCGGATTTGACTTTTTTTTTGGGGGGGGGTGTTAAAAAATGGAAGCAGCAATCCAATTTGTAATATGATTTATGAAGCTATATTTTAGCGATAAGTATGATATAAAATTTGAAATGCATTTAGTGGCATTCAAACATTAAGAATAGGAGTTTTTTTGCTGTCATAAAGGATGCTTCCTTGGATTACGTCTGAGCCTAAGGATCAGAATTAAATTTGGATAGGAAACCGATAAAAGGGCTTTATGAGTCCATCCAGCTGCCGCTTGTTTTGTGCCTAGGACAAAGTGAATTTCAGTGTCAGCTTGTAAATCCAGTAGCTGCTTGGTTTGTGAACCGTGCGGCACCGAGAGCAAATACCAGCTCGTAGCAAAAGCAGAAGTGTTGGACCAATCTAAGCACAGCCACAGGACAGTGAGAACTGGTGATTTGGGCACTTAAGGTTCACAAACAGCAACGCTTACTTTTAGTCTTGCTTTCCCTTTCTCCATGTGGGACAGTAAAAGGAGTTTAGTTTTAAAATTTTCAAAAATATTCAGTAACCTCGTGCCTTGTGTTACAGCTTAGATGTCTGCTGGGAGGGAAATGCTAACTTCCCAAGAAGAAAGAACTCGAGTAAGCTGAAACAAGAAAGAAATGTTAATATTATGTGTAAACATAATGAGATTTAGTGTTTTATCCTCCTTTTCATCCTGAAAAAGGAAATCCGTGTTTAAGGGGATAAATACTTTTATCATGAACTCTGCTCTAGGGCTAAAACTTCCAGAATGCTCTAACAACGGGTAAAACACCCCACCTCTGCAGGTGATGTGGACCCCATCTCTGCTAAATGATGGCTCTCTAACAGGAGATAAGAAATACGGGGTTGAAACTCAGGCTTGCTGTCCGCACGAGCAGAAAACCTGGGTCTGCTGATGCCTGTTTATGTAATACACTCTTTGGTGGTTGTGGTTGCCCTAGCTAGCTTTGGTTTTACGCGACACCTGTGTTGGAAGCTCTGTAGGCACTAGTTAGTTTTCACATATTATTAGCATTTAGTGCTTGCCAGGGTGGACATCTCCTTGTGTGCTTATCATGGATGGGAGCACGCCAAAAAATAACATCCGTAGCTGAAGGCTACTTGAAAGAAAAAAGAACAAAAAAGACTGATTTTAAATGCCTGAGTTGAAGTTGGGCGGTGGCGCATCCATTAGCGTTGAGAAACGCAGAGGGTCTCTGCGCTGCTGGGAATCGGGGCCCCATTGATGTTTGCTGGGACCGTGGGCTCTGCTCCACGTTACGGCGCCGGCACACGCTGGGTTGGAGACGGGAGGATTGCCGAGGAGGAGGGAGCACCAATACCGAGTGGGTTTTATTTCCAAGGTGCTTAAGGTTTTGCGTTGGAAAACAGTCTTGGTTTATTTCTCCTGCCCTAGTGAAAGACTATCCCAGTGTTTTATAGATCCGAGGCTTACACCACCGTGGAGAAGGTCTCGTGTGTTGCAATCAACTTGGCTCAACCAGAGATTCTTCAGAAGCAACAGACCCCTGTAAATAAGGAATATTCTCTGCTAGTCCCTGGCCAAGGGAAAACAGCCCCTGGAAAGTTGTCTTTAGGCCCAGTGACACAGCACATGGAGCAGTCACCGCCATGGGAAAGAGGCACAGGCCACATCTACAAGAAGAGAGACTTTCTTTCAGAAACAAAGATGTAACAAGGCGCGAACCGCACACAGATTTGGAAGCAATTTCCTGTCTGCAGACACACTTCATGGAGGCCTCATCAGCCAGCAGGAACCAAGCTGTGCCAGAGAAACCTGTCTGGCCGAGAGGAGCGTTGGATCAGGTCTGGAAGCACTGGACGAGGAAATAGCACGCTGAGGTGCTGTGTGCCTGCTTAGCACAAGGTCACAGAATGGCTGAGGTTGGAAGGGACCTCTAGAGATCACCTAGTCCAACCCCCTGCTCCAACAGGGACACCCAGAGCACGTGGCACAGGGTGGCATCCGGGCAGATTTGGAAGATCTCCAGAGCAGGAGCCTCCACAACCTCTCTGGGCAGCCTGTTCCAGGGCTCTGTCACACTCATGGTAAAGAGCTTCTTCCCCACATGGAGATGGAACTGCCTGGATTTCAATTTGTACCCATTACCCCTTGTCCTATCACTGACTGCCACCAAGAAGAGTTTGGCCCCCTCCTCCCTACATTTATACATGTTGATTAGATCTCCTCTCAGTCTTCTCTAGGCTAAACAGGTCCAACTCGTTTAAACGCTCCCTCATATGGTAGCAGCTCCAGTCCCTTGATCATCTTGGTTGCTCATCACTGAACCTTCTCTAGGAGCTCCACATCCCTACTGCGCTGGGGAGCCCAGAACTGCACCCAGTACTCCAGGTGCAGCCTCACCAGGACTGAGCAGAGGGGCAGGATCCCCTCCCTCGCCCTGCTGGCAATGTTCCTCCTGGTGCAGCCAGGAGCCCATTGGCTTTCTTGGCCACAAGGGCACGTTGCTGACTCATGGGGAACTTGATTTCAACCAAAATCCCAAATCCCTCTCCACGGAGCTGCTTTCCGGAAGGTCAGCCCCTAATCTATCCTGGTGCCTGGGTGGGACAAGCGAAGCGGAAGAACCCATATTCAACCAGGGAAAAGACTGGTCTCTGGAATGAAAACAGAATATGTTTCTTTGCAGCGTTTGAAAGGGAGCTTCACCCTCTGAAGTTTCCGGGACTTGCATCCTTTACTCCCCCAAAACAGCCTCTCGGAAGGACGGGGAGCACGGCCAAGGGACTGCGCCCGCGCGAGCCGCTTGCACGAGAGGCTGCACAGCTCGTTGGCAACGCCACCATGCTGACCCGCTGGTGGCACTAACCATGACGAGTGAAGCAGCTTAGGCCCCCCCTGCCACCAGCACCGCCAGCGGGTTGACCCTCCTCCCGCGGAGCAAAGGCCGGTGTTTTGGGAGAGGCTCCTGCAACGCCCACGCGTCATGAAGGGTCATCGTGAGGGACCTACTCAAGTGCGTCAATTAGTTCAGTTCAGGCTCTTTTTATGTGTGTGTAGGTTGTGACTTGGATGTTATGGACTAAACATGGTACCAGTTGGATCAGAGGATCTTGATTAATGGAGAGACCTTCAGCTTTAGTGACTAGCGACCAGTTCTTCTTGAGCTGCCCCAACATGGTGTGTTCAGCCTTTGTCCCTGAAGGAGGAGAATGTTGATTTCGGGAAGCTCTTGGGGGAAATTAGTGCTTAAATGCTCTGTTCTGTTTTCTCCGTGGAGTCTCCAGTGGGTCAGTGGATGCCCATTACTGGCCATGGGGCTAGAGGGACCTTCAACTTGGCCCTTCCTACATCCCCTTCCTATTTTGTAAATAAAATTTGGGGGATGATTCAAAAATAGCCTCTGAAGGAAGCGGGATGGAGAGGGCATGGACAGATTTCCTTTCTTAGGGGAGCAGCCCTATGTAAACGGTGCAATTAGCCCTGCAAGTGAGAGCTCCCACCTAACCATCCTCCCGGCCGCTGTCCCTTCAGTTCAGTCTCTGACGTTTTTCCAGGGAAAGAGCCTGAAGTCACGGGACACTTCCCGATTCCTCGCCTTCTGCAGGGAATCGCTGGCAGCAGTCTGTTTTGCCTGGTGCGCTTCAGATGCTCTTGAAATGGGTCTATCTATAATTAACTTTTTTTTTTTTTTTGGCACCGAATGAAAATAGATCTGTTGACGTTCGCCTGGGTTCGAACACCTCAGAGAAATGCTGGGGAAAACTAAACTTCTGCCAGTAATTGCACGCTCCAGGCTACATCGAGACTGCTACAGTACAGCATGAATAATGGTAGACAACACGAGAGAGGGGGGAAGAGGAGATCTGGATGTTGTTTCCTCTTCATATCGCCCCATGAATTCATAATTAAAAGTGACTGCATCTATTTGCAGACAAAGCATTGTGCCATCCACTCCTCTCTTTACCCGAAAGTTATTAAAATTGATAATCATCTAGGGCAAAGTCTATATCACAGCAATACAGGATTTTCAGTTTGATCGTGTCTTATTAACAGACAAGGAAGGCTGTTATACAATATTCAGAATTGATATTATTTATAATTCCAGTGTTGTGTAACTAAGAACAGGAGGAATTTAATTGCCCTTCGGCGGTTTTGGATTACATTTCCCATGGCGCTGCATCTGCACCCTACAGATGTTTAAGCACGGAGGGGTTTTTTCCAGCGGGTAGGAAATTGGCAGCATTTGTGGAACATTTGGGGGTGTTAAAACTCAGCACATGTTTAAAAGAATCTGGTACTAGATGGATGCCTTTTTTTTTTTTGTATTTAGTAACAAGATGTATTTTTGTGATTACAACATGACAGCAATCAGAGCATCTTCTCAGCAACCTATTTATAAAGGGCTAAGGCCTATTTCTGTCGCCTCTTCTCACGCTACGGATCCTGCTGCACCCAAACCCCTGAGTTAGCAGCCTCAGGTGCTGGTAAAGGAGGAGAGGGCCCCAGGTCTGCCCTTTCTCGCTCCCTCTTCCTCCAGCAGCTCTCCTTATTACAGCAATTAAAGCTGAGCGGGAATGTGGCTCACGGGGAGGTTCCGCGTTTTCCTCGTTTCGTGTGATTTGGAAGCATTTCCGTCCCTTTGGAAAGGTAGCGGAGCACAGGAAGTCTACGGAACTGTTGGGAAGCTGGGAAACAAGGGGGACTGTCGGGGCTTGTGTTGAGGACTTCATTCGTGGTCCGAGGTGCTTTTGGTGTTCTGTTCAGCTACATACCCTGTGCTGCTGCACGGGGATAAATCAAAGCATTTGTAGAGTTACCCGTCCTGCCGGCGCTTCCCCGCTGACCTGGCTCTCTGCCTCGGCCATTGCGGTTTTCCCCCGGGAATTTCCCTGGGAAGAGCGAGCTGGGCAGCACGCTGGTTTGAGTTAAACGACTTAAATGGTGAGTGGCGTTTCGTTCTCATTACGCTAGCAAAAGTCAATCAATACGAAGCACATCGATGCATTAATGTAAGAGCAGAAACCCAAGAAAACTGATATTAAATGGGAATTTAGAATCCATTATATTGAACACTCCAGCTCAATTTCCTGAACTGGAGTTGACAGAGCAGCAGTAAGTGTCCAGCAGGGAGCAGTTCTGCACCGATTACACGGACGGGATGATTTAATAGGTCTCTCTCCTCCCTCAGACCTGGGAGCACACCAGGAATCAATGGCAGCCACTTAGCGGGAGGACCTTCCCCTCCCGCTCGGGATGCGGGGGCCAGTCCACCTGGGGCAGAGCTTTTCTCCCAACCCCACTGAGGAAACCCGCGCCTGAGGGGCAGAAGCCACGTGGTTTGCCTCTGTTTCCAAGGTCTTGTTGCATTTTCCACGTCTAAGCTGTCGTTTCATTTAGTTTCCAGTAGATGCTCCTCTCCTCTAGGTGCTGGCCCTGGCCGGCAATCGCTCCTTCCCTGAAGGAGAACAGGGTTTCCAGCAATCCCAAGCTGATCAGTGGCGTGAAGCTGGTTAGTTAACGAGCCGGAGGGAAGGAGGGGGGCTGTGAGTCCTGCAGTGCTTCCTGCCTCAGGAAGCCCACGTGGAAAGGCAGAGAGGGGGGCCGTCCTTCAAAGACGCTGTGGTCGGCACAAGGGCTCTGTGCTGCCTTGCAAGCGCGCGGGAGCGAGGCACGTTTGGCCACGCGGCTCCGTGTTCCCGTTTGCAGTCCTCGGTGTCACTTGCACAGCTCTCTGGACGGTGTTTGGTACCGTCCTCTGCTGCTCACGGGCAGCAGCACGATGACTCTGTGCACCCTTCTCATGCACGGGAGGCTCCCTCGCTACGCTCGCAAAGTCCTCTGGGGCAAGCGATAGTTCAAGTATGAAAAGATCCTTTCTTAGCTGTTTAACTAACAGGAGTAGAGGGAAATCTGCACCTTCAGAGAGGGGGGACCTGACGTGCCTGGCCTCAGCTTATCCTCCTCGGGAAAGCCAACCAAACTAACAAGCCCATGCTGTGATTTGGCGTTGTTTGCTCCTTTCTTATGGGAGCGTCTAGCCCCGGTTCACGATGCCTGCATGAGACATTAATTCCGAGGGGAAAAACGAGGCGGTGAATCAACTGTTCCGGGCAAGGCATCGGCCTCGCGCCTCGGGTAACCCGGCACTGAGAGGCCCTGTCCTTCCACGCGCCAGCGGCGGCTGCGGCACCCCCGGCCCGCCAGCCCCATCCCGGCGCTCTCGGGACCCGCACGGTGCCAAGCGTGGCCTCTCGCCGTCCCCCACCCTGGAAAGCATGGCAGAGAAAGGAGGCGAATCCCTCCCAGGCCTCGGCACGGGAACGCTCCGGGGCGGCCCGTGCCCAGCGCCGCATGAAGGGACCCCGCTGGGGGACGGGGCTGCCGCTGCTCGCCAGGCCACAAGCGAAATCTGGAGGCCACGTTTTCCTTCCTCTCAACCTCAGATGTGCTCAGACAGCCTGCGGGCTTTGACAGAGCTTTAGCCTCGCAGGAGCGGGGGTTGTTTCGAACCTCCCTTAAGCACTGCACGGGTAGGAGGAGTGTTTGTGGTTTAGGGCTGGTGCGTGTTTTCTGATGAATAAATTCAGCCTGCAAGGCGGCCCTTTGGGCTGACAATTGATACAGCATCTCTCAGCACCAGTGACTCACACAGTCTGCTCTCTTTCTGCTCTCGAACGTATGGCTACGTACACGCGTTGCAAAATATTTATTTTGCAGATTTTTTTTTTATAATCAGAGAAAAAATATTTTCTGATAGGTGTTTTCTGAAGGGATAGAACCTACGTGCCATGACATGCTGGGATCTTTGTAGACGTATGTGTATTTTAGAGAGACACTTTGGGGCTCTTCTTGGAGAAGAGCAGTGCGAGAATTGCTGCTGAGCCCCCCCCCCACACCTCCAGTGTTCCCGGGGGAAGCAGCAAAAGGAGTAAACAGGAGGAATCGGGGGATTTCCCCACGGTCTAAACCGACCCTGAAGCTGGAAAGGTTGGGCTGCCACGGCCAAGCACAAGAGCCCTTTGCTATTTAGAAGATTACAAAAGGTCAGCGGCGCCTCCATGCAAATAGCAGGAGCTCATGGTGGGGAAGAGGAGCCCCCCTCCTGGCCGGGTTAATGCCGAGGCAGAGCCCGCCGGGCTGCTTTGACCAGACCGGGGACTGGGCCGGGTCTCGCACGCGTGCACGTTTGGGACGGCCGCAATCAGGGTGCAAGTCAGGAGTTTCTGCTGGCCCCTCTGTGCACAAAGCGGGCCCGTGACAACAGTCCCGTGCAAGGAGGGGAGGCCGGATGGCCTCGAAACGCCCTGGCTGGAGCCGGGATCCCCGCGTGGGGTGCGGGGGCCGCCGCTCGCCGCCTTCTCCCTCCTCCTCCTCCTCCTCGTCGTCCGGCGCGCTCGGAGCCGCACGGACACGCCGAGCTATGCCTGGAATCCCTTCCAGCGGAGCGTCCCGAGCCGCCCGGCGGGGATACGAGCGGCTCTCACGCGTTTTCCTGCCTTGCTGCGAGTCCTGGGGCTGCCGAGCGAGGGGCCGGTGCTCACCAAGCCCCTGGGATCCCTTACCTGGCTCCCTTCGACGTCCCTTATGGCCCCCCGAGGAGCTCAGCCCCTTTGGAAGCTGCACTACGGGGGATGCCCAGCTCAGGGTTTGCAAGCTCCGTGGGCGCCCAGCTGCCAGAGGCTCCTCAGAGCCCCAGGAAGGGGAGGCTGCTGCTCTCCCGAGTCCAGGGCCCAAATGCAGCAAAACTTCCATTAAAGGAGCACGCAGAGCGCCAAGCAAAATGAGTTTCCCGGCAGAGCTGGTCTTTAGCTAAAGGTCAGAAGTGACTGTGGCCAGCAACCCTGTTAGGGCGGCTTGAAATGCTCCGCACTGACGCCAGGTGAAGGGATCCTTAGGGTGGGAAGTGCCTGAGTTCGTGTTTTAGGTTCACACACTTATTACAGCAGACATAACCCGGGAGGAGCGCAGAGTCCACGTAAAGGAGCCAAATTCCAGTGTTTTACAGCAGAGCTTACCCGGGAACGCTCCTCACCAGGGCTCTTTGGGGGCCGCCGCTGCCCGCGTGGCTCCAGTTCTGCAGCTGGACGCGCTCACGGCATCCCCGGGATTCCTTGTCCCGAGGGCTCCGGGAGGACCGTGACTCCCATGGCAGCATGTTGCTCCTCAGCCACCCTGCGCAGGAGCGGGCAGAACATGCAGCTGCACCAACAAGAGGCGGGAGGAGGCCCAACCTGCCTCCCCGGCAGCCTCCGAAGCCCCTCTCCTCCCTGGAATACCGCCTGGGGACCCTTCGGGATTCCACAGTGCCTCAACCCCTCCCCGTGGGGCTCTTGGTATTCAGTCCACACAAGTGCATGACACCCTCACGCACTCCGTCCTCCTCCAGATCCCCCTGCCAGGAGGCATCTTCCCAAGACGGGCGCCAGGAGGAGAAGGAGCCCCGGGAAGCAGGAGGCTGCACGCACCGGGGCAGCTAAAAGGGGGCCTAAAGCTAAAAGGCCCAAATCCACCTTTCCCGAGAGTGGGCCCTGGGAGAGGGGAAGGAATTGGGCACCAGGCTTGATTGCGGCTTCCACCGGCTCGTGTTCAAGGCAGGGCTAAAGCAGGCGCACGTGGGTTTAATAGGAGTGATAGATAACCTGCGGGAGCCGCATTTCCTGGGGCTGCGGAGGCAGCGCGGGCAGCGACCCCCAGGGCGCTCTGCGGCGATGGAGCACGTTCAGAAGGGAGCGGGGGCCGCGCTCCTACTCCTCCTTTGTCCTGTTCATCATGAAGATTTATTGATCGCGCCAGGACAGCGGGATAATTCAATATGCAAAGGCTCGGCGCTTAGAGCAGAGCGGAGCCCTTCCAAAACACTCACAATAGGTTAAATCCAAGGAATTCTGCTCTTAGCTCTCCGTGGGGTCATAAATAAGCTCAGGGGAGTGGATACAAATATCCCTTGAAAAATCAGGTACATGACTGGCCTACAGCCATTGAATTTATGTCTCATTTATGCATTATTGATTAACATTAGTAACCCTCCCCTACACGCTTCCATTACTCTCATCACTTTAGAGCTAAATAAAACCATTTATATACGCATATTTATGTATGTTTTTCTTTTTTTTTAGTCTTATGAGGATTTGCAGGCTAGAACTGGAAATGGAATGGAAATGGAAATACAGAATTCTGCTAAGTATCCCCAAATTTTATCCCCCCGTCCCTCTCAGTGCTAGCTGTCCAGCTACCTTCCCCCAACGCGAAATTTCATTACTAAAATAAAAACTGGGTTAAAACAAAGAACACACGTCTTTATAGTAAAACTCATTTGGTTTACAATTAGAGAAAAGAGTCACATGGTCCCCCAAAAAACCCCAAGATTTATATATATATTTATATTTTGAAAATATATTTAAAAACATAAAAAACTCTATAGTTAAACATATATTATGTTAATCAGTACACTTAAATATAGCTTAATTATATTTACAATACAACACGGTTGCTTTTAAGCTTTAATGCCGATTTCCGCTTCCGTCCCCCCACCCCAAAGGAAAAAAAAACCAAAACATAAAATTATATAAATATACAATAAATACGTATGTTACACGGGGTGAAAAGTAGAGAACAAGGCCACAGACATGAGCTGCCATTTGCACGTCTTTGCCGCCGCCGCTGTCCCGGGGGAGCTTCCGACGGCCGTGCCGGGAAGGCCAGCGGAGCCCACAGCCCTCGCGGAGCAGGAGCCCCCGGCGGAGATCCCAATGGCCCCTCCGGGGAACGTGCTCTCTGTGCGGATACGGGACGCGGCCGCTCCAGCCCCTCGTCTCTTGGCTTCCTTGGGTGCGTTTCTCGCGGGAGGATCCCTGCTCGTAGCCCAGTCTTTCCTGATTACTCATCTAGAAAGTCCATCGGCCAACCTGGTCCTGCCCTTCGACTGCTTTAGTGCTGGAGCAGCGTCGCCCTCACGCATTCCAGGTGAGGAATTCTGCATTAAGGAGATATCCATAATTAACTCCAGAAAATCAGCAGTGTTCAATGCGTCTAGAGGTTCATTCTGCCAACTGGGAATTATGTTACTCCTGCTGCTAAGCTAGATTGCTGTTACGGCCCTCATTTCTTCAGCAGGTCTGCGTGGACGATGGGTTCGTTATTCCCTCATTAGCAGCATCCTTGCCCTTTCCGAGGCAACCGACTCTGGTTTTGAGGAGAGGCATCATAAAACACAACTGCCACGGAACTTGCCGATCAAGTTGGGGAAATCTTCCTCTTTTTAAGGCCAAAACACAGCTCCACTTGCCTGCAGCGGTTCCAGCACCCCACGCGCCCGCAGCAGTTGAGACGGCCGGGCTCTCCCAAGGCGACCAAGAGCGATCCCGGGCAGGGCATGGGCCACCGCACACAAGACACCCCTCGCTCCGCCCCGGCTCCCTCTGGCCGAAGACGAGCTCGGTTGAGGTTTCACGATGTTTCCTTATGGATTTTCGTGGTCTCTGATGCCTGCCGGGTGGCGAGGAAAGCCCTCTCGTGGTCTCCTCTTGCTGGGGCTCCGCAGGGCGGTCCGGATACGCTGCCATACTCCTCGAGCACAGTCCAGGGAGCGGGCGGCTGGTACAAAAGGTTTTCACTTTGCAGTTGCTCTCGCTTGATGCTGGCAGCTTTGCTGGCAAAGCCGCGTTCTGCCCTACGCCTGAGAAATCACTTATGTTAGAGGCGTCTCCGTTAGTTTGCGGGCCGGGTTTCTCCTAAAACCGCCCTAGGCCCAGGACTAAATGCATCCTGCCACGAGCAAGGCAGAGGGACTTGCAGCATCTCCTCCTTGCCTGAGACGGGACCTGCTGCCTGGAGCAGCCCGGCCCAGCGGCGGCTCGGCTCCGCGCGGCGCTCGGCCGGCGCCTCCTCCCTGGTCCTGCTCCTTGTCCTCACGGGCGCTGGTCTCGCTAAGCTCAGGCTGCCCAGGCAGAGGAGGTGGCGCTCGCCACCTCACTCCGTGGCTACTCGCGCCCGGGCAAGGCCGCTTTCCGCACTCGAGGAGCCCTGTGCTCCACGTGCAATAGGCTGCACGGCCCCCAAGGCGGCACCGAGGGCGCCGGGCCCGGGGGCCGACGCTGCCTGCCTCGAGCCAGCTCCGCTGCCCACGCTCCCGGCTGCCTCGCGGGGATGGTCCTGGGGGTTCCTCGAGGGAGCAGGTCAGAGCAGAGCCTTCCGCCGCGCGCGTCCCTGCGTGTCCTCAGTGCGCCATCCGGGCGGGCTGCCGAGGCGCGCTGCGGGCTAAGGAGAGAAACGCTTTGTCAGCTGCAACCTCCTGCCTCCCAAAGCGGGGCACCCCAAGCACAGGCAAATGGGGCCCAGGCCAGTGCAGGTCTCCAGAGACAGCAAATAAAAAAGAAAAACGAGGAAGAAAAGCATGGTGCCAGGCAGGTAAGCAAGGGCTGTCTCTGAGCCTCACGTTCAGCAATGGGAAGTGGAACATCACCATTCTTTTTTCAGTTGCCTCTTTTTTTTTATTATTATCATTTTTTGTCAGTAGTTGGATTGCTATCGCAAACACCTTCACAACATACAAAAAACAATTTTTTTTTTATCCAGAACGTATAAGGTAAGGATTTTTTTTCTTTTTTTTCAACCTCATGGGAGTTTAAAAGCAAAAGAGAAACAGTAAAACTATGACAACAGCACCTTGACATTGTTTTAATTCCAACGCTATCAGAAGAAGTTAAAAGCAGTAAACAGATATAATACTAACAGGAATAAAGATACTTACTGTCTAAAATGTAAACGGAATGTTTTGGTTCATTTCTTTTTCTGAAAGAGGACAGTTTATCATCAATTCACAATTGAAGCAGCATGCAATTTTATTTATTTTTTTCTTTTTTTTTTATACTTTCAATTCTTGGCAACGGCGACAAACCACAACGTTATCGAGGAATGTAATGCAGACTTTTGTTTTTTTGTTGCTCTTTTTTTTGTGTTTTTTTTTTTTAAAGTTGTGCGCAAATGACTTTTGTTCCCCTTCAGGTCATGGATATGTTCAATAAATAGATTGCGGAACCACGGTACTGTATAAACTTCAGTTATACATGCAGTCCATAAAATTATTATTTTTTTTTTACCGAATAATTTACCCTGTTATGTATATATACAAATAGATATTTTTGTCTCCATATAATCTATACAACACGAGCCCACTATCTTCCCCTTTTAATGGTTAATGTACATACACAGGAAGTGTCTATTCTTATAAAGCGCCAGCCCACTCTCTTTTTGTTATCCATGGTGAGCGCTCGCACGTACGACTGGGTAGTTCGGCACTGGGAGTTCCAGTGCCTCTTGTCTATGCCCCTGCAGCCCTCTTTCGTGTAGCCCTTGGGGTTGCATTTGGTCTCGTAGAAGTATTGCTTCAGCTGCCCTTTGGGCACGGGCACCTTCTCCAGGACGGTCACCGTCGCGCCGGACATGTCCACCGCAGTCTTTTTCTCGGCCGCCGTCACCCACTCGCTGGTGCTGTCGCACACGCTGAGCTCGCCGCGGCGCGCCGGGTCCGAGTGGCGCCGCACCCGCATGGACATGTTGGCGGCGTCCAGGTAGTTTTTGTACTCCTCGAGCAGGAAGAGCAGGGGGGGTTCCAAAGGCACTTGACTGCTCAGCATGACCCGCGACGTGTACAGGTCCGCGTCCTTGCTCTCCTCGCTGGGCGGCAGGGCCTGCTCCTCGTCCAGGAGCTCCTCGATGACGTGCTCAAAGGTGTCCGCCAGCGACGGCAGCCCTCTCGAGGCAGCGCTCGGCCCCTTGAGGCCCTCCAGAGTCCCGTGGGTCCGCAGAGCCGGGTAGGCCAAGCTGCCTGGTGCTCTGACGCTCACTTCCTTCATCGGGGCAGCCTTCATGCAACCGAAGTATGAGATAACCATAGTAAGGAAAAGGATGGTCATCACTCTTCTCACTTGGTGGAACTGTCGGGGAGAAAAACAGGGGGGAAAGGTGCATTTAGCGCATGAGGCAGTGGCAAGGGCACGGCAGCGTTGCAGCAGCAGGAGGGCGCCCGCGCGGTGCGGACCAGGAGCATCACCCGGCCGAGGGGCTGCCCGCCGCGTCCCAGGAAAGCCGAAGGACCGGCCACATCGCGGTAGGAAAGCAGCGCTGCCAGACGGTCCCCTTTGGACCACGCTAAAGTTGGGCTGCGAGCCGGCTTGCCTTACCCGAGCGCCAGGGAAAGGACGTCTAGATTACGGCAGCGATAAAGAGCCCGGCTGGAATGACACATGCCCTGGAGGACGCCTTGCCAAGGCCACACACCGCAGGCAAAACATCTGCTCGGGCCAAGGCAGATGCCGCAGAGGCTCCTGCTGGCGCCGGCGCTGGGACTCCACGCAGCCAGCACAGCCCCAAGTCCTACTGCACCGAGAAGCATCCCCAGCGCTACTGTCAGCCCGAGCGGGGCTTGCTGGCCCATGCCGAGGTGCTCCTGCCACATCCGTGCTGTCCCTCCGGTCTCTCCCTGCTCTTCGCCCCGGCTCCCTCCGGCCCCGCTTGCTAGAAAGCAGTGGCATTGCTCGCATTTTTGAGGCAGCAGCTAATGCTCCTTTCGGAGCTTTTGAAGTTCACTCGGCAGTACCTCATACTTGGCAGCGCTCGCGGGAGCGCGCGCCGTTCCTGTCTGCCAGCGGGGCGCGACGCCCAAGGCCTTCCTTCCTTCGTCTCCCGCACACGCGCGCCGGGAAAGCAGCACGCTGAAGGCTGGGGCTGGAGAGGCAGGGGAAGCGAGCGCAGCACGTGCCCTGAAGGCGCTTCCCGAAATTGAGGTCGCCACATTCCCTCGCCCGAGGATTCGTGGGAGAGGGGGCTCTTCAGGGAAGCGGGGCTGGGGTTTTGCCTGTTTTTGGCTGAGCCTCGTTTTGGCCAGGAATCTCTTCCCCGAGCCCAACTCTTTCTACATGCCTCCATCTTTCTTCCTGTTTAAAAGTTGACTGTGGCACAGATTTATGAAGATTAAACAAACCTGACATGTGTGACTCACAGGAACACAGTGTTTGCTCCAGCCACGCAGAACATTAATATTGCGCAGACTTCTTGCATCCCAGGGTATTTGAAACATTTCGCAGAGAATCCTTTCAGATTTCTGCATGGAGAGGAGGGACCACAATGAGGGGCTCTTCAAGAAACATGTCCCCTTCCTTTATCACTCCAGGAGGGACAAGAAACGTGTCCCCTTCCTTTATCACTCCAGGAGGGACAAGGCAGGGGGCGAAGGGCTCGCTCAGCTGGTGCACACAGACTGAACTGGTGGGACAGGCAAAGAAAAGAAAAATATACAGAATTGTGCGCTCAGTCATGAAAATAATCTCGCACACAAGCTCTGGGGAGCACCGCGCTCAGAGCAGAGCGCAGATCTCCTGGCTCCGGACCAAGTTCCCAATATTTTCATGTGCGCGGTGCCTGGCCACCCCGGCAGCATCTCGCACAGAGGAGAGGCCCCGTCTGAGCATGCAGCCCCCGGCGGGGCCGTCCCGAAGTGGCACAACGCAACGCGACACGAGCAAGAGGGAGCTTGTGGGCAGTGACTGAGCCCTCGGGCCCGCGGCGTTGGCTTTCCCGGCACCGCAGGCGAGCACCGGGCAAACCCATTCTGGCCTCCGTTTAGAAGGCCAAGCGTCTTCCCGCCTTGGACCCGTTTCCATGCCATCCTATGAGATATTCGGGTTGGCTCTAAAGAGCGCACGAGCAGCCTCTGGAAGGCACCAGGATGCAGCCAGCAACAAGGCGGTGCTGACACCCCCCCCGAATGTGCTCCCCTCAGGCCACCCCTTCTCTCCCAGACGCAGCAGCAGCGTCTCGAGCGCGTCAAGCCAAGCTGGAGCAGCACACACTGCTGCCGAGCACGCGGAGAGAAACCCGCTCCCTTCCGCTGCAAATGAGCCCCAGATTAGGCACAACTGTCTAATTGTGCAGGATGTGCCCAGATCCTTCCCCACATGTCGACAATAACTTAAGCAATATACACAGCTCGCTGCCGGCAGCGAAATAACATCAAGTGAGTTATGAGGAGGAAATAATATCTAGGAAGGCTCTTCCTCTCCGAGGCCGCAGCAATGCGATGGCAGAAGCAGCCGTTCCAAACCCGCCAGTCTCTTTATACAGTGGGGTACGACTCGAATCGCATGCCCCAGGTGCAGCCCCAGCCCCTTGCAGCTCATTTGGGCAGGGGTGGGTATCTCGCCTAGAGAGGCAGGACTAACAGCGTGGGCCAGGAGGGGACCCCCTGCGCCCTGCGTCCCTGCGCGGGCAGGCTCCAAACCCCACTGCGCAAGGAAAGGGAACATTGGCCCTCGCTTGTTAATTGCTTTGGCTGGCTACTTCTAGTTATTTTCAGCAGAAACGGAAACCAGGGGGTGTTTCCAGCAGGGAGACCCATGGAAGAGCTGTGGCCATGAACGTGCTCCTGGGCATCGTGGCGCTGAGACGGCGCCGCCACAAACGTCCCCATCACCTTCCTCCAGCAACGAAGAGACTCGCCATGCTTTAGCCTCCAGAAAGGAGCATGCGGGGGGAGACAAAACCAGCCACGAGGCAGCGCTCAGTTTCTGCCTGGCCGTTTCCTGAGACCTTTACCCCAAAGCCCCAGTGGCGCCGGGGCGGCACGCGTGTCCGCACACGACTCGCTGAGACGGAGCACACGCACGGCGAGCAGTATTCACCGCTAACACATGCATAACTGGATGCCTGACGCACTCTGGCTGTCCCGAGGGCTATTCAGGCAGCAAAGGAGATAATTAATTTTTATTACTGAAAATAAAGCGGGCTCCCCCTCTCCTCCAAAGATACGCACACATGCACACCCACACCCAATTTGTAGCCTTGTAATTTCCTGCTTCGTGCCAGGAAGAAGCAACACATTTTTACTTTTATTCTCTCACGGCGGTTTCCCCTCAGGTCATAAAACCCACCCAGCCACCACATTGGAGATGGCTGAGACCAAGTCGGGGCCATCTTAAAGACGGGGATAAACCGCGAGCAGATTCACGAGCAGTTTGTGAACTGCAACGTTTAACCTGACGTTGTTTTCTTTCCCCTTGTGCTGTTGCCCGTGGCGGGGCTGCCGGGCACCTCTCGGCCCTGTACGCCACGGCGGGCAGGGTGCGTCCTGGCAGCAGGTCCGTGCGAGGCGAGCGCCGGCCAGGCTCACAGATGGTACCGGGGCTCTCGGGGAGACGGCACCGTGGAAGGGAGCAGATGTGCTCTATTTCTGTGCGCGTGGGGTGGGAAGCGAGGCCTGCGCCAGCCACACACGCGCTGCTTTTCCAGCTGTTGGCACCGCACCCCACGCGAGGGGCCCGCGAACTCCGGGCTTACGGGAAGAGAAACTCAGCTCCAAGAGTCACCCTTATAGCTATATATATATACATACACACATACACACACATATATGTCTATAGAGTGGGAGCCCCTCTTAGATCCCAGGGCTCCCAGCAGGTTCAGTTCTGCTTCTCAGGGGTATCATGGTTTGGGTAAGATGCCAGACTCCTCAAGCCCTGCCAAGGCTCCCACTTCCAAGACCAAGTCCTAATTCTGGTTTCTGGATGGCTTTCAGGCTTAGAGAACTGTACGCGGCTATTTTGGAATATCCCTCCAGACAAATCCATGCCAAGACTCCGCTCGTTCAGCTGTAACACTATATGTCAAAGGGAAGTTCACCTATGGGTTAGGTTATCTGAAAAGCACAACCACAAAGCCATTGCACGAAGTACAGTTACTCCGTGCCAAGATATTATCTGGGTCCTCCACGAGAGCAGATAATTACAGTTCTCCAAAGTCATGCACCGCAGCCTTACATACAGGAATCGAAAAGCGGGTGCAGAGCGGGAAACGTCGCGATGCTCCTGGAGGGCTCCGCACGCCTCCCGCCCTGCGCGCTGGGGCGGAGCAGGAGGAGCTGCATTCCAGATCCCGCTTTTTCCACGAGGTTTAAGCCGCTTGCCCAGGATGGCCCCGCCAGGGACAGCCCCAGCCTGGCATTCAACCACTGCACACGCAGTCCTTCGCCACAAGCCCCATGCGCATCCCGGGTCAATCCCTCCTCGACGCCCGGCGCAGAACGGGGCAGGGCAGCCGAGTAGGGCCGAGGGGGGATGATTCTGCACACATACGCTAGCTCGCTTCCATCTGTGTCGTTAATTAGTTCCTGACCGCAGGTTAAATGTAGGGCATGTTGTCACGAGCCCAAGGTGGGCTGGCAGGACCTCCTGCTAGTTGCCATATGGCTCCTCCGCTCCTTCCTTCATTCTTCAGTTTCCAACCTCATGCTTCTCATTTGTGGGCTCGGCCGTTATGTAACCGAGAAGGACACCAAAAGGAAAGCGGGTGTTAAAATAAAAACAGGCCTCGCGGCGGAACCCTCCGAGGGGTTTCGCGGGAAACGCGCCCCCACTTCCTGTCTCGTGCGCGGGCCGCTTTCGCCCAGCGCCAGCCCGCTATGAAATTCAGGAAATAACCATTCCCCCTGAGAACTACTACTGCACACGTCGGGTTTACCAGCCCTATAAACGGGGCGGGCAGCCTGCCAGGAACCAGAGGTCAGGCTTCATCTGCAGGAAGCGGAGAGAAGGCGGCGACGCCTGCTCGCAACGCGGATGCCTGGCCCCTCCGGGGGAGCAAGTCGCTGCAACAGTCCTCAGGCCTCCTCCAAACCACATGAGCAACTGGGCCCAAGAAAGGCCAGGTTCTGCACGCTGAGTCCCGCCATCTCCACGGCTACATCCTTCTGTTAAAGCACAAAATCTCAAGATTTCACAGAGCAAACTATTTTGAAAAACGCCTGTGGAACAAGATAGGTGAAGCACTGGCAACTCCCCCGTAGCCATTTCCCAGCAGGTGCAGCTTGAACACTAACAGGTCCGGGGATTCTCTGCAACTGAAGATTTGCACCAAAACATTTAAGGTAGCGCAGACAGCGAAGTTCCTTATTGCATGTTCTAGCTCTCCTTGTCTAGCTGTTGTCCCATGGAAGGCAGACAAACTGATCTTTGGTGTTTCCAAGCACAAAATCTTGTAAATTCGTTAGAAAAAAAAATAATCTACAAAAGTAGCTCTGTTGGACAAACCTCATGAGGAACCAGGTGCTCTGACTTCATATTCACAGAATCCCAGAATGGTTAAGGTTGGAAGGGACCTCTAGAGATCATCTAGTCCAACCCCCTCTTCCAACAGGGACACCCAGAGCACGGAGCACAGGGTGGCATCCAGGCAGGTTTGGAAGATCTCCAGAGCAGGAGCTTCCACAGCCTCTCTGGGCAGCCTGTTCCAGGGCTCCATCACCCTCACAGTAAAGAACTTCTTCCCCACATGGAGTTGGAACTGTCTGGGTTTCAATTTGTACCCATTACCCCTCGTCCTATCACTGACAGTCACCAAGAAGAGTTTGGCCCCTTTCTCCCTACAATCACTCCTCAGGAATTTATACACATTGATTAGACCCCCTCTCATCCTTCTCTTCTCCAGGCTAAACAGGCCCAGCTCGCTTAATCTCTCCTCATATGGTAGGTGATCCAGTCCCTTGATGATCTTTGTTGCTTGTTACTGGACCCTCTCTAGGAGCTCCACGTCCCTCCTGTGCGGAGGAGCCCAGAACTGCACCCAGTACTCCAGGGTTGTGAACTCAAGCTGTCCCATCTAAGTCGGTCACACTCAGACACATGGGGGTCTCAATACACCCACACAGACTCAGACCTCCTTGGAGACTCAGGCCTCTAGCTTCTTTTTGACCTTACTTTCGGTACGTTTGAAGGGAAGCACATGAAAGGGACTCTCCACAACCCTTGCTCATCATTCACGTTCCTGTTATTTTTGCAACAGCAGAAAAGTCAAGTTTCACCGGCAGGAACCTGCATGCCCCATCCTATACCTGCTGCTGTGGCGACACGTGAAAGATGCCTCTTGGCCTCCCATAAACCAAAACCAAACCTTCTTCACCAGTCCACAGGACACTGGATGCCAGCAAAGAAATACAAACAAAAAATGACATAAACCATAATGGTTATACCCGGAAAAAAAAAGGAAAAATAGAAACACTGCTCTGTGTTCATTTCTCCTTTTGGTTCAAGCATCATAAAGAAAAAGGGGCAGTCGTGATGTTCAGGGGCAAATCCGTTCTGCTTCATGGTTTCCTGGCACTTGCTCTGGTGAAGTTTCCTTTGCCAGCTTGAACTTGTTACTGGCTTTGCCTCCCCTTTGGGCTCGTACCAGTTTTCAGCACAAATTCTATCAAACAGCATTTATGTCTTGGCATTTATGGCTCAGTCAAACTGGATTATCAACTGAAAAGGAATGTAAATAGCAAGTGAAGATCCAAGTCTTAATGCAGGCAGGCAGCAGGCACAATTATGGAGAAACGCCACAAAACACGTCCCGTTGTCCATCTCTAAGGTGCCCAAATGGGCACTTCTGCAGCATGGGGCCTGCTATGACTAAGGGGAGGTTAGTTTACTTACTAACCCGGCCCCTGAATAAAGTTTAGATTTCTTTTCTTTTCACCTCAATATATCCAGCATTGAACACTCACTCAGCGCCGTAGCCACGGGGAAGAAGGGTAAACTAAACCATATGGATGCTCCGCGTTGTGCCGAGTATGGCATAACCGACTAAAGAATCCAGAGATCGTAACCCCAGCTCCCTGAGCCCGGCAAAACTGCCTTTCTCCAGGAGCTGCTACGTTGAAAGCAGGCGGTGTTTTGATCCTGGTAGATACAGCACAACATGTGCGAGAGTTGGCAGAAGACTGTGTTTAACTCTCTTGAGCAGATACAAGTGCTACGGGAGTCGGCAAAAAAGGACTCTAGTCCCGTTCTTACAATTATAGCTTTTAATGCACCAACGTGCTCAGCCTTTTGCACGCAGCTGGTAAAGAGCATTTAACACTTTCCTGAAGGCTTCTGCCAAATGCTTCTTTTGCAGCATCTTCTCGCCCCGCTGTGAAGGACCGCGAGCTGCCTGTAGCCCAGCGCGTGCACCGGGGGGCACAGGCTGCCCAGGGACATCCAGGTGACTCAAGGGGAGTTTTTTAAACTCTGCTTGGCTCCAACAACTGCTCTGTGGCACAAGGAGGCTCTTGGCCTCAGTGGCAAATGCCTCTGTGTTACAGCTCCCTCCTTTTCCCACAGGAAAGCTCAGGCCCTCAGAAGCTATAGATAAAGCACTTATCCCAATACACTATGTACCAAGGGATTTAAAACACTTTAAGAAACTATCCAGTGTCGTCACCTGGAAAGATCCCCAGGACATGCAGCACACTTGGTACTTTCAAGGTTCAACCACCCTCATTGCAACTCTGTATTTACCCCAAGCACCTACAAGAGGATGCCCCCTACCAGGCAGGTTTCAATGAGCTAAAAACGGACCGGTTCTGTCCTGCACATGTTTGGTGCAAGCTTTGGACAGACACGCTATCAAGTCTCAACGACCCCTGTAACAAACTAGGGCAAAACCGGCTTGCAAATATTTCTTTCGGTACAGCCTGAAGCTCAGCACGTGATCCAACCAGAAGAGAAGTAAACAAGAAGGCACGCTAAGCCGCGCGGGCAAAGCTGTGCCAGCAGTAGGTAGGATTCCCCAGGCAGGATTCACACACGTACCACCTTAGTTACACAGAGCTATTAAAAGCAATTAAAAAGAAGCGCCTGCTTGCCCCCGCTGACCTCGCTGCTGCCTCGGCAGAGCTGTTTGGACCAGGAGTCTCCCTCGCTTTCTTTCAGCGACCGCGAGTGCGCTGCACGGGATGGCCCAGCCGCACGCTCGGACCGCGCATCTCTAGGTGGCAGCAGCCGCTCGGATTTGGAGATACCGAGCGCTGCTCATCTCGGATTTAGCCAGGAGCTCGCCTCCCCTCCTCCTTCCTTAATCCCAAACGCGACCCCCTCCCCCAGCTCTCCATAATTTATAGTAGTCGGGAGCTGAGTCACAAGGATTTCTCCGTTTCCCTCATCAAGCGCGCAAGAAAAGAAACGAGCTGCCAAAGCATTGAGGTAATTTATAGCGTAGAGCACTGAAAGCTTCAAGTCGATCAAAGGAACTCACAGAAACAAACATAAGCACAATCGTGCCTTCTGTTCCCTGCAAATGCCACAGCCAGAAATAACCGTCCTCATTAACCACTTTCACCAAAAAAATTACTTCGCCGAAAGACGCCGGGCTCCTCACAGGGAAAATACGGAGCTGCGAGGGCTGGTGGCAAAGTCACTCCGGGAGCTTTCCTTGCGGCGCTGCTGGGGTCCGCGGTACTCATCTTCCAAAGGCTGTACCGCTGGCGACGCCTCCGCTACGCCACAGCGGGACGTGGTGCCACCAGCTTGCAGTCATGTCCGACCCACAGCACTTCGGCCCCTCCTGTGTTTTCACTTAATAAAGGGTAGGAAGGGCCACGCAGTTAAGCCCGTAACATCTCCAGGGTGAGGGACTTTCAACTAGACGGCAAGTGCCGCGTTGGGGCCGCGCGGTCCCACACTGCCGGCCCGCAGTCGCGCGGTGAGCAGGTTGCGCGAGGCGAGCGCGAGACGCCACACGCAAGGGCAGCACTCCGGCTCACCTGCCCTCCGCGACTGCCTGCCCCACCGCCACGGGCATGACACCCGCCCGAAGGGCGCTCCTCATCCGAGCGACCAGAGCCCGCACTGGGAAGCAGCATGGGCAGCCCGCGCCTGTGCTAGAGCACACAGAGCACTAATTAAAGTGGGAAACGCTCTAAGTGTTGCCTTCCAAGCCCTGTTGCTTATTATTTGCACTACAGCCACGCTGAGGAGCCCGCAACGCCCACACAGATGGGTGGCGGACACGGCAGTCTCACGCAACACGAGAGAAAAGGCACAAGAAGGACGATGGATACAGAGGAGAACAAGACGTGGGAGTTGATGGAGAGCCCCACGCCAGCTCGCACGCGGGTCCTGGGGCTTCCCCGGCACACAAGGGTCTCACACTCATCTCAGGAGACGGAGAGATTCCTAATCAAGCAGCAACCCAGCTATTCAGGAGGAACCAGGCACTCGCAACAGGCGCCAGAAAGCAGGTTGAGACAAGTTGGCAGTTAACCTCTTCAGAGCAGACCTCCTCTGCTCGTGGCACCGCCACCAGCTCGCACACCGCCTCCCTAACGTGAGGCTCCGCGTGTGGGCAGCAGGCGTGCGCTCAGAACAACGTGTCAGCCTTTTACGCAAACCAGAGAGGCAAATAACGCGAACCATTTATTTATTTTGAGCGGCTGGCTCTGGCAGAGTGATTTGTTTCCGCTCCGTCCTGGCTTCCGCGACGGGCGATGAGAGCCTTCTGCTCCCAGCCCCATGCAACCCGCTGCTCCACGGGCGCCCTGGAAGGGAGCCACGAGCAGAGTCTCCTCGCTGGAGCCGCAGCTCGGGACGTGCTCGGAGCCCGCGAGGAGCTTTGGCTGCAGCTGCTCCGTCGCAGCTCGAGACGCTGTGGCGACCCTGGGCACGCCAGCGCGGCGCGCTCTAGTACTCCCGCGCGCTGGAGTACCGGAGTACTACAGCGTGACGCCGCCGGCGCGTTGAAGAGCACACGGCCGAGAGGCAACTTCGGCTGCGGCCCCTCCCGAGGGCAGCATCACTGCCCCTTTCACTCCGCTGCGTCCCTTGTTACCTCCAGATCGTCCCGGTGGGGTTTGATGCTGCCCCGAGGGCTGTGCCGGGGCAGTGCCCTACCTTGTGCCGCAGGAGGGGCCGAGCACAGCACCCCTCGCTGCCCAGCAAGCACCTGCGTTAAGATATGCTACGTACACACAAACACGCACAAGGACGTTTGGTTTGTGCCCTCGTCCCACCGGGAATTAAAGGCAACCTAAACACTCGCTCTCCAGGAGGACGCGTCACGGGGACAACTCCTTCGCATGCACTAAAACCCTGTTCCTCGAGGCATAAACAAGTGACGGCCACCGATCCCGCCACGTCAAGCAGCAGCCCCAGAGCAGCAAACTGCAGCGAGCCCCAAAAAGCGCCCGTTTCAACCCACTTTGGGCCGACCAGCCCCGCTCCAACTGCGCCACTTGGGGCAGAGGGGCAAGCGCGTCCCGCATGGAGAGCAGAGCGCGGCCATCCCCTCCCCACCAGGGCAGGGGGACAACGAACACGGGCTAAACTTGCCCCGAGCCCCCAACCCCACGCGAGGGGCGGCAGGAGCAAGTGGGGCAGCAGGTCAACCCGCCGGGGCTGCCCCGCCGCGCGCCCGCCGCCAGGGGGCGCCGCCCGCCCCAACGGCCGCCCCAACGGTCGCTCCAACGGCCGCCCCAACGGCCGCGCGCTGCCCGCGTACCTCGCCGCGCACACAAAGCCTGGCCGCGTCGCCGTCGCCGTCCCCGCCGGGCGGTCACATCCTCAGCGGGGCGCCCCGTCCCGCCGCCGCCGCGCGCTCCCCGCCGCCCCGGCCGCGCGGCTCG